>CAHIKZ030002622.1:1232500-1275000 GCA_903632075.3 Acanthosepion pharaonis
TGCCACTTAATTTGAAGATGATTTGATGTTTATAAATCCTTATTTTCCATACAAACAATTATTTTTATTTCATGGTTGACAGAACCGGAGGCATTTTATAAGATAAAATTAATATAGTGTCAAGATGGGAAAATAGATATTAGAATTAGTTATACATTCAACATTTGAAGAATTAGAGAAACATAATAGCTAATTAAGTAAAACCTATATTATGGAATCTATATGAATAAATGCGAAATTGGAGCTCAATTCTCCCACAAATTCTAAGATTAAAAAGCCCCAGCATAACAACTAAGTGTGACATGCTTATTCTTACCAATAGGTAAGCAAAGAGAAATTAGCCTGTCAGAAATATCAAGTGGAAGTGATTCCAGTCATGACACAAGATTGTGCCTGACAGCAAATCATATGCCAAATTCTCTTTTCGCAGATTCAGGTCATCCTACTCAAAAGAATGTGTAGCCACCTTCCACTTCTTTGAGTTGACCTCTGTCTGGAAGTCTAGTTTCTGATAGAGCAGCAATACTGATGTTGTTCTGTTTAAGTACTTGTGCAATAATTGCTGTTCTGTGTTCAAGGTTTTTCTTATTGTCCTCAAGAGTCCATACATTCCAAGATGCTATGAATGTGTTCGTTTCATTAAGTTTTGATTTTCTGAAATTTCGGGTGTGCAGTTTGGATACCCAGTCATACGCACCTTATGACAGGGTCATGCTCAGACATGCAATTTTTAGGTTGCCTTTTATTGAGCCTTCCTCATAAGAGTAAAGCAGTGCCATCCCTAAATAAGGCTGCTTTGTTATGAGCGGAGGACACAAAGTGCAAAGTTCAATTTTGTGCTGCACAATGACCATCTACTGCTCACCACTCGTGTGTGAAATTCAAGCTAAAAACAGTCACTGGCATCCTCCACCTGTCCCCATTGCTATCTCTTCCTCGCCATGGGATTTCTGTCCTGCATGTATTTGTGTTGAAGTATTAGCCATCCAGCTACTGATCAACCTGCATTAAGATTTCTTTAAAGTGGTCAGTTGCTTGTGCGGCACAAAGCATACTCTCTCCATCAAAACAACATAGCCCATACAGGTGCATTGTGCACCATACATTAGGTGTTTGTGATGATCGTATGTTATTTTATCATGGAGTTTGACCACCCCGGGACCTTAAATACATTGGGTAGTTCATGGTGGACCACACAATATACATAAGGGGTTTTGATGTCAGAGCTTGCCGTCTCTGGCCTGATGCATGGTGGCTATATATATATATATATATATATATATATATATATATATATATATATATATAATCCTTTTCTGTGGACTTGTAGATAACTTGGTGGCATCCATCTTCTCTCCAAATCCTTGGCTGACAGCCCACCTTTAACATGTGAGAGATTTAGAGGATGGGCGAAGACCAGTGTTGCCCATTACCCTTAAAATAAGGTGCAGCAGACAATCAACAAAGATAATACTTTTACCCAATTCCCCCTATACACATAAAAAAAATTCTTTTTAATTCTATATTTTATTATTTTATTTTTTATTTTATGCTATTCTACAAAGTATTAAATGAAGATTATGTATTCTTCTTTGTATAGTATGAACACATTTTTCACCCATTAAAATGGATAAATGCGATTTATTTCTATTAAATCAATTTTTTCTGTTTTCTATGCATATTTAGTTATCATGCATTTGTGTACAATTAATTATATGAAAAGTATGTTTGTTCATTAGTTGGTAATACAATAAATTAAAAATTTGTATGTCTGTCAATATTTGTTCCAACCCCCCCACCCTGTACGTGGGTGTGTAGATATATTTACCATTTCAAATTTCTTTAAATTGCTTGTATTTCTTAATAGCAAATATTAATATAGCTAAATTTACAACTGATTAAAAATTTATGTATTACTAACATTAGTTTTCTGATCTCTGCTGTTTTTAAATTTATAATTTTTTTCCTGTTAAAAGTTTGTTTTGATTAATCATGTAAATTTCTAGTTTAGGATCCACTTGATTCATTCAGAGATTTAATTCTGTTAATATTTTTACAATTGTTCATTGTCTTTATTCCAGGGTCTCCTCCGTTTGATAAAATCATGGCCACATAATTTGTACAATATGCAGGCAATAATTAACCGTCTTCGAAATGAATATGAACGTGATAAGAATAACCTTATCCTCCTGGAGTGTCTTGGAGAATTGTAAGTAGACATTGAGATCTGGAGTATTTTAAGAAAAGAACTTGGAGAACAATTTGAAATGTTCCAAACTCTGGTTTCAATCATTTGTGTTTGATTCCTAATTCTTCATAAACTTGATTGTAATTTGCAACACTGGAGACTGTCATTTAATTTCACACTTCTGACTTCATTATAACCTTTAACTGAAAGCTATTAATCCATAGACGCCTATGGTATCATTTTAGATACCAATTTAGAAACTAAATATAAAAGGGCATTGATTTCTTCAGAGTGAAAGAAAAAAAATCTCCTGCAGACAACAAATGCCTGTGGTAGTACGTATGATAGCAAATATCACTGCCATCTGGGGGACAGCTGTGAAACTACAGGGAGATAAAGAAGAACAAGCAGTATAATTTTTATGAAAACATTTTTTATGGTGAGGCTTTCTATGGTTAAAGAAAACAGCATTACTTAAATAGACTGGTCCACTGATTAAAAAAAAAAAAAAAAAAAAATTGGGGTAAAACTTTTTTTTTTAAATAATTTTTCTTTTTAAGACCTTTTTTCAGCCACAATACTAGTCAGATCGAAAAATATCAATCTTTTACTTTTTATTTATTTTTTTTTTTAATGATTTAGAATTGGGTTCCTGTTTATAATATTAATACATTGTCAAATCAATCATTGACTGTTATGGAGTTATTGGACTTAGCTGTTTGGAATATAAAAACAACCTTTTTCTCAGGTGGGTTACAAAAAGATTTATTTTAAATAAATAAGGGCCATATATATATATACATTTTTAATTAATGAACTGTAGAGTAATTGGCCATGGTTAAGTGTAATTGGCAAAATACTTAACAAACAAAATTGATAAAGTCCTTAATAAACAATAAGAACAGGAAGAAAAAGAACATTAAAATAATATGAAGTAAACAATATATATGCAAGTAAAAACTAGGCAAAGCAACAGTAATAAGGCAAAAAGTTCACATTGAAAAGGGATACAGTCAAGTGATTATAGCGTTCTGATGTCAGAAAGAAAGAAAAAAATATGGAAATGAAACCAAGAAGTGGTTCTTTTTTTTTTCCAGTTATTTTTAAATGATTTACCATGATAACCAAATGTAGAGGACATGCATGAGCAGGCATTGTCTCAAGGCCAGTCACAAGAAGATATAAATGAATGAGCTTGTGTACTATGTGACCATCACATAATGATAATATCCTCACTTGTTCTTCATTCCTCATGCAGAGGTTTTTTGGGGTTTTTTTTTTTTTTTTGGCTGAACATTGCATTACTCAAGCATGTCATTTTTTTTCTATACCTTTCTTGAAAAGAAGAGATTTGAAACAGTGGACAAGGAGAATTTGAGACAGTTGATGCCAATCTCAAACGAACACATTACAAACTAATTTGAAAAATAAACAGGCTACTGGAGTAAGTTTTAATAAGTGTACTTTGAAAAGCACCAAGGTGATATTACTCTAGGTAGGCTATTTTTGTTAATAATAAATACTTAAAAGTATCAGCTTACTTTAAGACACTGATCTTTTCCAAGAGAAGAAAATAACAGTAATTACCTTTCCAGAACAAGTTAAACAAATGATAAAAGCTCATTTCCAAATACAGACATGAAAACAAATTCCAAACTATGCTATATACAACCACATCATGACTAAAAAATGAAAAATAAAATCCTATAAACTATATAAATTTTACTGTAAATACCAAATCTTGAAATCAAAGAAGTCTTATAGCCACATCACCTTGAAACACCAGTTCCTGAATGATCACTCGAGTTAAGCAACATTGAGCATGGTTAGTATCTAGATGGGTGACAGTTTGTGAATACCAGTTTCTTCAAGCTTGGATGTGCAGCTGGTGTAATGGATAATGGCTCAGAATTGTTAATGAAAGAGCCAAGTTCCAATTCCTGTTGGGCTCGTTATATTTACTTACATGCAAATATCCTTTGAAAAGGTATGACTCCACCACTTCTCTCTTCAGCTATGGGTTAATTAGTAAGACTTGTATCACTAAACCATTATCTAAAAAACAATTCTTACTCTGTACAAATATTTTCAGACTTTAAATAGCCTGCAAAGGGTTGATAATCCATTAAAAAAATGAATCAATCAATTAAAACCAAAGAATGCAATTTAGTATGCTCTGGTTATATTGCATAGGTATATTTATCCTGCTACATTCAAGGACTATTCATAACTAAGTTCTGTTCATTGGGTTGTAAAGAATTTTGCGAGTTTTACATGTTTTGTACTAAATACAAGTGCCATCAGGAATACTCATGTTTGTGGAAATTTTTCAACTTGGAATATAATTTTGCTGATCCAAATAAAATGGAGAAGTCATGTTTTCTGATACAGCATGATTCCTGGAACAAAATCTTTATTTGGAAAATGATATGTGCTGTACCAAATAAGCACCATGCCGGGGAGAAAATTCAAAGAAATAATTTAATTGTGCCAGCACTTGAATTTGGTACACAAGAGTACCTGCTCCTCAGAGTTTTAATCTGGTCAGGACAGATGCCAGAGGATTACTTGGAACAAGTTTCAAGTTACTTGCATGCAATGTGTTTTATTATCTTGCTGGACCTGACCATCTCCAGCTAGAAACATGGTGAACATAAAGGAGACCAAATGGTCTGCAATAAGATCTGTGTCACATTTATAAAGACAAATTCCGGTTTTACTTTTGTCCTTATGAACTTTATCAGACACATCCTACACAATTTTAGAAATACCCTCAGCTTGCACAACATTACATTTTATCTTTACAAGAGCCAAATCAGACATAGAATAGAATATTGCTGACATATCTGGGCTGAAGCTGCTCAGTCTTACTTGCCTGTCTTGATCAAAAGTGTCTACACAGCGTTGTGAGTGATGAATTATTTTCTATCCTACAACCCCTTTTCCCCAAAGGTGAAACATTGCAAGCCTCTCGCTACTCTATCAGTATTTTCATGGTAAATATTCTGACAAGTTACATTCCTTGGTTTTGCTAGTCCTGAACTTTGCAGCTGGAACCTGCCATGCCACATTCACAGGGTTGAATCATCCTCATCTCCCTTCATATTCTATTAGTAAAAAGGAAGTTCCACTTGGATAGCTTCTTCCCAAGGACTGCTGCTTTGTGAAACTGACTCCTGGTAGGATGTTTTCCTGATTCATATGATCTTAACTTCTTCAGGTCTATGATTGTTGTCTTTTTTACATAATCACATGAACTGCACTTTTTGCCTTCTTGTACAACACTACACAGTAACCCTCTACCTTGAGTGGCTTTTAGGCCTCGTACTGGGTGAACTATTATAAAGAAAAAAAAACACCCTGCAAATAGGATGGAACCAAAGTTGTATGCAGTTTCCTTCATACTCAAACACGACTATCTAAAACAGCTAGAAATATGATTTGTTTAACCAGACCGCACTATGCCAGTCTTCCCAGGCTCACTGGTAATGCTCTCTTACCTGCAGTGTCAATAATAGTATCATTGACTGATAATAAATCTAAAATAACATGGAACATATTATATGCTTTACAGTGTGTTGACTGGTGGGTTGAGCAGCAGCAAAGTTGAATTCTGATGTAATACAATGTTCTAATTTCCTTTTGTTGTGATTATTATCCTTGCCAATTGCCAGTAATCCCATTCTTGTATAGACTGTTGGTGCCTTCAGTTTCATACCTATCTGGGGTTCACATATCCCTGGTATATCCTTGTTGTCCAAGAAAAACCTAAAACTGTTTACCACTTCATAAATAGTGCTCCATTTTTCCAATTCTAACCCGTCCTGGGTAAGACGATAAACTACGTCCAACAGCAAAGCCTCTGATCAGGAGGTTTTGAGGAGTGTGGAACCACCTCATAATTGCTGGTGTTCCAAGGTCCACCCTGACCTGGGGTGGTAGCACCTGTTAGGGTCCCAGCTATGGGCAAATAGTTAACCCGTAAACTATGAAAGTGTAGAAATAGGTTTTAATACCAGAAATATTTTGTAAAAAAGTTATTACCAGCAATAAGTTTTTGAAGAAAAAAATTATTACCAGCAATACATTTTTGAAAAAAAGATGTTACCAGCTATACTTTTCTGAAAAAAAAAATTACAAGTGATACAAGAAAAAATATTACCAGAAATAGATTTTTGAAGGAAAAAAATTTTACCAGCAATACATTTGATTAAAAAAAAAAAATATATATACCAACAATAAAAATCTTGTCAACATTAAATAACCCATTTGAGGTTGATTTTACCGTAAAAAAAACCAATTCCAACTATAAATCTATTGTCAGGTGGTGTTAAATTTTTTTTGTGTGCCATTGTTGCTACAGCTACACTCCCTCTGTACCTATTATGTCATGTGTCATCAAGTTGAATGGGACAGAGCAAAACCATTCCATCCTCTCTCTCTAATTTTTGACAAATCTTTGTCTCAGAAATATTTGTGTGTTTCAGTGATTTATTAAAAAGACACTGTATTGTTATGTTCAAGTTTTATTTTTGTTTGGGGATCTCTCTTTCTCTGTATCAATTCTTTTCTGGTGATTGGTGATCATGGCTGTCCACAACTTCCTGTATTTTGTTGCTCTCCGCAATACTTGCTCCTTTATAAACTCCATTTGTTTTTCTTTATAGATACACTTTCCAAAATAGATTTGACAAAGCTTTGGCAATCTTCCTCCGGTGAGTAAAGAATTTTTTTTCTTTTTAATCCATTAATGCCCACTATTCCAAAAATGGATGAAACCTATAATTACTACATTTTCTTGTGTATAATAAAAACCCACCATGTTTCTGAAGTTGAAGACAATAAATTATGTCCTTGAGCATAATACAACACCCTGTGTAGTACACTCATCCCTATGTAAATTTTTTTCTTTAAAGTTGTGCCATTTTATCTTAATGTTGTACATATATTTCATTGAAATATTTAATTTTTGACAATATTTAAGAATAGAAATGAACTGTGTGCTTACCCTTTACGTATTTCTTCTCCTAATTTTTGTTTCAAATGTTATTTTTGTTGAAAGGTGCTTTCTTGTAACTTTAATGTTATCAAAGCATGACAGATCTTGTGTATTCCTTTTATAGGAGGCACAGTGAAGTAATGGATAGTGGCTCGGATTGAGAAATCGGAGAGCTGAGTTCGAATTCCAGTCAGATCCATTACATTCACTTATGTGCTAATACTCTTGGGAAAGGTAGGAATCCTCTCCTCCTCCCAGCTATGGTTAAATAGCAAGACAGACTGGGTTCTATAACCTTGGGTAGCAGCCAGTCTAGGAGAAAGTAACTCTGAATTCAAAACTGTATGTATCCCTGATATAGCACATATCTAAAGAAAGGATTGTTCACATTGGCTCAATTATTCTGACTACACTTAAATGATGATGATAATGATGCCCTTTATTAATTTTTTTTAATCAATTATGCTGAATCCCAAAGAACAAATATTTAATTTCTTAGTTTCTGTTGTTCAAAAATGGTGCCAGGTTTATGCAGTATTTCAAAGTAACCAAGGTAATGCATTTCAAATGGCAGCCACATTTCCAAAAATGCTGGAAGCCAATCACTGTTCCCATGATAAATGTTCCTATGAGCTACATTCCTTAGTTCCACTAGTTCAGACCTTTACTGCTAGGACTCGTTATGCCATGTACACTGAGTTGAATCATCCTCATTCATTTCATATTCCATTGGTAAGAAGAAAGTTCCAGCTACTTCTTGAGAACTGCTACTCTGGGGAACAAACTCCCAAGATGATGCTTCTTTGATTACTACAACCACTAAGCTGTTCAAATCTAAGGTCAACTATTACCTATCCTTCATAAATTATACTTACTTCCTTCTCTTATGTCCATGAAACAATGGCATTCAGTAATCCTCTACCATGAGTGGCTCTTTGGCCTTGTATTGGGTGAACAATTAAAAGAAAAAAAGCAATGAATTCAGAGAGAACAGAAATTATGCCAGATAGTAATAAAAAGATTTCCAAGTACTGCAGTAAAATCCTAGTCAGTCCATGTCTTGTCTGAAGGTAGAAACAAGTTCACAAAAAGACCATCAGATAAAAAAATTATGAATTAGGATTCACACAGAGAAAATAATTGCAGGGTCCAACTCTGAAAGTGAAATTTGAAAGACTTCATCAGATGATTAGGACAATAAATTGGAAATTTTCACTTGAATTTTATGGTACAATGTCTTAATACTAATGTCTTCCTGATTTGAATCAGTAGTAGTAGTCATCAACACCAGCTTGCATCCAAGCATCATGATTGTTATCCTCTCTCTTTATTCCCTTTCTCCTCTCTGGTGACTGTGGTGGAGATGGCTGTGAAAGCCCAGCTTACTTCTGAAGAATCAGTAGTCACAGAGGAGTGTGGGTAGTGGATGCCGCTGGGCAAGAGTCAGGCTTTCTTGACAGCATGTCACATATCCTATTAATGTTGACAGTTAGGCTTGAAAGTCTTGATCACCACCCCTGATAGTCCTATGCTAGGAAGGTCAATTTGCAGCAACACTTTCCCAAGTTTTAGGGTCAATAGTCAATGTTGACCTGTGTCAAGGATGTCTTCAACTGATTCTTGAAGTATCATTTTTGTTTTGAATCAGTAGCACATACTTGAACGTCATAAAAACCATAAAGTTTCTTATCAAATTACTGTAGTAAAGAATTACCGTAGAGATCGAAGAGACTTGAAGTGGCATTTTTTGCAGCAGAAAAAAAAGTAAAATCTCATATCTCAAACTGGTAACAGGTGGGCAACATAAGAAAAGTGCTTAAAGTGTTCTGCTTTTAAAACTGGTCCCATGTGCTGATTGGCAGCAACCTGATATAATAAAATCCTCATGAGAGAATGCAAGCAGTGGGATTCTTGAGGATGAGGAGGAAGCTTTCTCTTTCTCTCCCTATCTTGTCAAACTCTCTGTCTCTGGGTGGAAAGGAACCCAAATAACACTATGCCAAAGGAGAGGGTCTTGTTTGAGGAGATAGAAAAAAAAAATTTGAGTCATTTACACCAGCCAATTTTAATTTTAAATGAAAGAATATATCCTTTGCTTTCAGGAAATACCTAGTTTCATGGGGCTCAGATCAAAAGTTTCCTTGATATTTGTTTAGGTGATGATAAAACAGTCATTTTTCAATATTTTACCCCTATAAAAGTATGAAAATCCATTAAAATAAGCTGTGTCAAAATGACTTTTGCCATTTTTGTGATGATTTTTACTTGGGATAGAAAATTTTTATCATAGCAAACCTGAATTGATTTTATTTAAGTTCAGGGGTCTATAAGAATCCTCAAACTCCTGTGATAGTAAGATGGATTGGGTCCTGTAGCCTTGGTTGGTAACCAGTCTACCACAGAAAGAAACGTCAGCTTTCTATAAAAAGTCTTCTACCTAGTCAGTCATGAATAAAAAGTTACATAATTGGTCAAACATGTGTCATGTATGGCACTTAATAAAAAAATTACTTTTGAGTGAACAGCTTCCAGAGTTTGTACCTCAGGTATATGTGGCAGTAGAGAGAGAAAATGTCATGACTAAATAATTTGTTCAAAATCAAACTTGATTTAAGATCTTTCTTTTTCATTTTTCTTATTTGATATGCGTTTTGTAACCTTTCTTTATTTTTTTTATGAATAGGATGAAGCATAAAGATGTCTTCTCTCTGATCAACAAACACAATTTATTTGATTCTATCACTGACCGAATCGTCCAACTGATGCAATTTGATCAGGAGAAAGCTGTCAAATTGCTTCTTGATAATATAGGCAAAATACCTGTAAGTATTACAGGCTTTTTTTTTTATTCTTATATTGTTAAGAATATGTATTTTTCTATAGAATGGACATGAGAAACTCCATTCCGTTAACGGTTAGCAGATTCGTAAATATCAAGGATAGATAACTCAGTATCTGCTGCCGGTGGATTTATATTCAAGGAAAGGTAACTCGATGTTCGATACGATTAACAAGGTAGATAACTCTGATGCAAAGTTAGAATTGAATAAATTAACCTCCTTTTTTTGTAGCTATCCATTTCTGTCTGAGTAACATTTTCTTAAATTACCCATTTATTCTAATGACACATATTGAATAAATTTGCGCTAAACAGATTATGAGAGATTGAATTTAAATTCCTTACGAGAAATTTTTTTTCCTCCGAAATAATTTTGTTTCAATGAATAATTCAATTTTTGGGATATTATAGGTAACTCACTGCTAGATGTGATTTGTATGGGAAATAACTCTGATACAAAATAATCCCCCTTTTTATAAAAATCCATTATGTTGATGCATCAATTCTTTTTGGTTACTAAAGGTTTTTTTTTTTTATATATATATATATATATATATACAAGATCTTTTATTCTAATTACTCATATTGTATTGAATTAGAAAAAAAAAAATTTCCTCTGGAATAATGAAAATGTAAAAAATTTTAAACTTATACTGGAAATAGAATATAATTTGTTTCTTTCCATACATGTTCTTTACAGGCTTACAAATGTATCATATTTTTTAATGTTTTTATTTTAAACCATGTGATAAAAATAGAAAATGGAAACAAAATAGCTTTATTTCTAAACAGAAGTTGTAAAACAATGTTTTACCAATGAATTTTATTAAAGCAAATATTTACATTCTGCAGCAGCAGCTGTAAGAAAAGAAAAAAGCTTCAGTGAGAGCAAGCAGCAGCAACAGCACTAATCAGCAGGCAGGTTAGGTTTTAGCCTAGTGAATGAAAGTGGTTTGTAAATTTGGTGACATAGTTATTGTGAGTTCAATCCCTGAATCAGGCAGTGTTTACTTGCACTCAGTGAAAATGGGTGAGCAATGACTGAGCAGTACTAAATAAAAAATGAGAACCAGATAATATCCCTAGACATGAGTAGTTGAATGAGAATATAGATTAAGTAAAGGTTTCAGTTCAAAATTCTCTGTAGCTTACCCAGATTGATATACGTCTGAAGAATGCTGGAGGGTGCAACAGCTGAAATATGTTAACAACAACAACAAAGATGAGGAAAGTAGTCCAAATATAAATAAAACTACAAAGAACCAACATTATTTACGAGTTCAAATGTCCTTAAGGAACCATGTTCTTGATCAAACCAAACTTATAAATAATTACATCAGTCACACTACTACATGCTTATCTAGATGACTTACGTTACACCTACCCGACCATAGCTCAATTAGGACTCCTTTAAACACATGCAAAAACATACCAGTGAAACAGTTATTTCCCTTTGAGAGAGAGAAATGAACTTTTTTTATGAAGTCAATTTGTATTTTGCAATTTCCTTCACTCTTCTTTGACGTGTTCGACATTTTTTAAAAAAAATAACTTTTCTTTCTCTATTTGTATTATTGTAATTGGGTTTTTTTTTCTCTTTCCTCCTCTTCCCACCACTGTCCTCCTCCCATTTTCTGCTATTCTATTTCCTCCACTTCTTACACTTCTTCTCATCCTTTCACTATTTTCTTTTTCAGATAAAAAAAGTTGTACAGCAATTGGAACAATCTCCTGAACTTTTACACTGTGTAAGTGAATATTATTTTCATAAAAATATATTAATGTCAACTTTTTAAATAAAGTTATTAAATATTTCCTATTTTATGATGATACTGTTATTGTTATTTTTTTTTTATTTTTTTTACGATAATGCCACGAAGACTGAGAGTAAAAGGAACTGAGAAAACATTAGTGAAGATGAAGAAGAAAATTCAGGAAGACAGAAGATGACAATTGATGTTGCATTTAAATTTTTGAAGATCGTAGGGAACAGGGAAGCAAGAAACCATAAGTGAGAAGTATGAAAAAGAAACCCATATTGAGGACCCATATTTTGATATCATAAGTCAGTGATTCCTAAACAGTGTGGCAGGCCTCATGGGTGTGACAGATGATTGAAAAACAATCAAAGATTTAGAAACAGTTTCAAAAACTTCATATGCCAAAAATAACAATGTTTCGGCCATTGTACACTCCAGCCTTCTTCAGGTGGTTGGAATGTCAAACTGAACCCTTTATTTCGCTCACTGGAGTAGACTGTTCTAGTTTCATGTGCCATGTTTAGCAGTCTACCCCAGTGAGCGAAATAAAGGGTTCAGTTCGGTCATTCCAACCACCTGAAGAAGCGCCTGGAGGTACAATAACGCTGATGTAATAAATATGATGACAATGATGAGGACAATAGTTCGAATAATGTAAATAATGTACATAATACCTCATCTCAGAAATATAGACAGATGCCAAAAATAAATATGATTTCAAAATTGAAAATATTATTATGGATTAGTTGTAATTGCATGAGTCCCAATATAAATAGTTATAAATAATTATTGACTGAATTTATCATTGTGATATTTTTGCATTATATCAAGTATTAATAGGGTGTGCAAATTGGAGGAGAGAGTTATCAATAATAATGTTCTGACTTCAAATCCGCAGTTATCTCCCTTTAACCCTCTCTCTGTGTTTTATTTTTAAGTTTACTTTTTATCACATAAAATTTGGTGAGGCGCGAGCAAATTTTCATTCCAAAAATGCGGCACAGAGAAAAAAGTTTGGGAAACACTGTCATAAGTAATCATAATATTAAATGGTAATGACAAAAATTATTCTATCTATTTTTGTCTCCTAAATGGCAAAAGTATTAGACACACAAATATGTGTTGCCAATATTATTCTGATTAATGTATTAAAAAATAATATATGCAAAATGGCATTATTGAAATTGTGTTGGGTGTTGCAACCATATGTATTAATAAAAAAAATCATATAGATGCATGCTGGGATTTCTTCCTAGCCAATAAGATAGCTCACTTCTCAATCTCATCTGTTATATTTTTGTTCTTTCTTGTTTTGAAGTCAGAATGCTGTGATCGCTTGTCTGTATCCCTTTTGTGTGTCATTCTTTGTGATCTTTTTGGATTTTTACTGTTACTTTGCCTACTTTTGTTTTACATATATTGTTTGTTTAGTATTAATTTTTACCCTGTTCTTTTCTTTCTTTTATTATTTATTGTAAAATTTGTTAATTCTGTTTGTTGGCCATTTCTGCCAGTTGCATTTAATGGCCAATTGCTCTACATTGAATCTTATTCAATTTTCTTTTTAGTTATGATTTTTGTCTTCTCAATTGTCAGTTAAGTAACTCAAAAGAGAAACTGAGAAGAAGAATAACAATACTATATGTAGAAGAAGAATAACTACTATATGTAGAATAATAACAACTACTATATGTAGAAGAATAATAACAATACTATATGTAGAAGAAGAATAACAATACTATATGTAGTAGAAGAAGAATAACAATACTATATGTAGAAGAAGAATAACAATACTATATGTAGAAGAAGAATAACAATACTATATGTAGTAGAAGAAGAATAACAATACTATATGTAGAAGAAGAATAACTACTATATGTAGAAGAAGAATAACTACTATATGTAGAAGAATAATAACAATACTATATGTAGTAGAAGAAGAATAACAATACTATATGTAGAAGAAGAATAACTACTATATGTAGAAGAAGAATAACTACAATACTATATGTAGTAGAAGAAGAATAACTACTATATGTAGAAGAAGAATAACAATACTATATGTAGTAGAAGAATAACAATACTATATGTAGAAGAAGAAGAATAACAATACTATATGTAGAAGAAGAAGAATAACAATTACACTATAATTTAATCTAGATCTAAGCCTGAGTCTTTACATTGGAGTGGTTCATTCCATCTTGTTTTATTGATGTGCACCACTGTGTTGAGCAGATGAAAATAATATTGATGTATTTGATCACAAATATATGCAACAGACTTTGCAGGCCAAATGAAAGGGAAACTACTGCTAAATCTCATCACATAAAGACATTGAGCCCACTATAGCCACTGTGTCCCCCCAGTTCACAGTCTTGGCAGAGTGTCAATATCTTCCAGCACCAGACAAACTGCCAAAAACAAATATTTGGTGGCACCTTATTTTGGAAAACCTTCTCTTCCATTCTGTTTATCACTAGAAGAAGATGCAAGTGGTTAAGTCATGTTCTACAGGTTTTTTAGATGACTTAGAATCTGACAAAAGTCAACATGGATCAGACTGAGAGGTGCTCCCATGATAGCATCTTTAAAACAAAAAAATGAGAAATGTCATCCTCTTGCAGATGTTGGTCACAGGGCTTTGTCTGGTAGACATGTGACTCACTTGGCTGACAACAATGAAAGATCTGTTGGGCCTTGTAAATACAATGCATCAATAATGTGTTGACATTTGAAAAAACTGATGATGACTCAATTGCTTCTAAAATATTGCTATCGTGCCTGAAAACAACTATTTTTTTATTTCAATA
Source organism: Acanthosepion pharaonis (assembly GCA_903632075.3). Lineage (NCBI taxonomy): Eukaryota > Metazoa > Mollusca > Cephalopoda > Sepiida > Sepiidae > Acanthosepion > Acanthosepion pharaonis. The sequence continues at coordinate 1,247,097 of CAHIKZ030002622.1, forward strand.
AAATATTTAAATTAATAATGAAAATATGTTTTCAGAATTTAAGTAATAATTAATAAGTAGTAAGCAACCAATATTGTTTAAAGAATTGGAAAAGAAGAAATGTTTATTGACTATAGACTTAACTTGGTCCAAATTGGTCAAGTCATCCCAGTAAACTCTCAAAATTGATTGAGAGTTGATCCTGTCAGAAGCTATTCTTTGATTCATGATTTTTACACTAGCAATTAAAAATAGTGTCAATATTGTCCTTGAAACTCTGATAAGAAAATTTAGAAAATAAAGTGATATTTAATAATAAAATCTCAGTTTGATATAAACATGTTGAAATAAGGATAATATATCCAAATTGATTTTTGCTTTCAGTTTATAATGCTCTTCCTTTTTTTTTTTTCTTGTAGTATTTAGATAAGTTATTCCAAAAAGATCCTCAGCTTGGACAAGAATACCATGCGCTCCAAATCAAATTGTATGCTGAATATGACCGAGAAAAGTTACTTCCACTTTTAAAGAACAGTACGCATTGCCCTCTACAAAAAGCACTTGAAGAATGCAGAAATCGAAAATTTTTGCCTGAGCAAGTATTTCTTCTCAGTAAGTTGTCTTTTTATTATTGTCTTTTTTTGCACGGTTTTTGTTTCAACTGGCAATATTGCATTATGAGTATTCTTCATCAAGTCATACATACTCAGGCAGAGAGCACCTTTGGCAGAATATATGCAGTATTAAGAAATGCAGACTTCTGCAGTGATGGGACGCTAGGTTTTATTCCAATTTTCTCAATGTAGGAATTTTTAACTCTGGTATAGATCCCAATGTCCCAAATTCTGGCAACTTAATCCGCAAGTCAGTGTATTATTATTTTTATATAAATCATTGGTGCCTATATTATACTTATTCCATCAGTGATGTTGGTATTAATTGTTGACTATTGTAGTCTCTTTTATTTATCTAATTTACAATAAATCTCTATCGTAAGATTACCTGCAATGTTTAGGAGACACAAACATAATAGGTTTTTTGGGTTGTGAGAAATTTTTATAAAATTGGGTCATATGGAATGAGTCATTTACATTATTGTTATGGTCCAGGTTAGGACCAAGAAAGATCAACAAGAACACAACAGTAGAAATAACAAAGGTATATTAGACGAAATAATAATACAAGATGTGGAAGGTTTTAGTATAACTGTCAGTCTGGTTTGGAGTGAACTACTATCGGTTCGACTCGATTTGACCCTCTCTCTTGAGAGGCATAGTATACATAGTGTTAGGAAGAGTTCATTCTGTAGTTATAGGTAAGGACCCATGACAATTATAAATAACCATCCTGTATTGTCAATGTTAATTCTTGACTATACTTTTCTCCCTGATTTTCAAAGACTGATTTGTTGCTAGGTGATTAACTACTTGTGAATATCAGGTTCTGTAAGCTTGTGCCTGTAAGCAGGTAGTGAACTGGATAATGGGTAGAAATGAGAAATTGGGAAGCCAAGTTCGAATTTCAGTCAGGGTCATTATATACACACAAATATCCCTGGGAAAGGTATGTATCCACCTCTTCTCCTCCCCCAGTTATAGGTTAAATAGTAAGACTCGTATCAGAAAATCATTATCTCCTAAAAATTGATGCCATATTCACTTGCAAATAAAATAAAATTACAGTTCAAAAATTTTTGAGCTTTGAATAACCTGAAAAAATTTGATAATACTTCAAAAATGGAACAATGAGTCAGTCACAAGCTTAATATATAGATCTTGTGCTTTTAGATAAAAAAAAATGCTATATTTATTCAATCAAATCTACTCTCTAAGTAAAATGTCTGAAATTTGTTTTCATTTCTTTGGCTTTATTTAGACAAACCTCATTATCCAACGAGATCTGATTTCTCCAGAACTTCTAAGATTTATAAATGTTTCATAATGGAATTTTGAAATTTATCTTCCTTATCTAACCCCACTTTTTTTTCTGAAAAATGTCTAATTGGTGGCACCTTATTTTGGAAAACCTTTTCTTCCATTCTATCTGTTTATCACTAGAAGAAGACATAAGTGGTTAAGTCATGTTCTACAGGTTTCCTTAGATGACTTAGGATCTGACCAAAGTCAACCTGGATAAGACTGAGAGGTGTTCCCATGATAACATTAAATTTTTGACAGAATTTAAAATAACATTTTTTTAAAATTTCTCTGTATTTTTAGGATGAGGAGTTATCTGTATTTATAATATTTAAATTTGGACTGTTTTATTTGACAATATTTAAATTCTTTATTGTATTTTCCTTCTTGGAACAGTTTTGGAGAAGTGTTTTTCTGCTAAGGAATGTCCTTGTTTATTCTGAGAGTTCAAATGACCTGCCTTGCTCTTTCCACTATGCTTTGTATTCTCCTGGAACTGACAGTCTTGATTGATAAGTTTGTTGGAACTAGCTTTAAGTTTCTATATCTGTATATGAATATCAAGTAGCTTGACATCTGTGCCAATGTTTGACTGTTTTTTGTGAATTCCTCCATTGCCTGTAATAATGGTCATGTACAGCTTCTCACTTAGCAACCAATCAGGTCATTGGAAAAGAATCTGGTGGTTAAGTGAACAGTAGCTTTATTTTAATTTCTAATCTTAAGACTATGAAAAAAAAATTGGTCAAACCAAGTCAATGATTTATAATTTATGACTACTTGGTAGTTGAGGTTGTTGTGAATTTCACACTGGCATGAGGGATTTATGTTTGAACTTTGATTAAAAAAAAACAAAAAAACAATTAAATGCTGATCTTCACAACAGGAACATAGACAATCCTTTTGCTTTTCTGTTGATGTGGTGCTAGATGACTACTTCTGTGTGCCGTATCCCTTCAAGGCATAAGTGATCATGGCTTGTCACAACTTTTTTTATCCTTTGTGGCTGTCAACCTGCACTTATTTTTGTGCCAACTTAATCTTCTACGTGTTGCATCCCTTCAAGATTTTAGCAATCATAGATCTCCACAATTTCCTCTCCTTTGTAGCTTTTAATAATTTTTGTCTTTTTGTTATCTCTCCTAAACCTTGTTCTGCCATCCATTTGTTCAAGCTTGCTAGATAGGATATGTCCTGTGAGTATCAAATTTTCCAAGCCCTCTTTCCTCATTATGTATCCTGGAAATTTCAATTATCTCTTTCTGATGTTAAGTATAAGTGTCCTTTTTATTTCCATTTTCTCTAAAACTTTCATTGCTCATATGTTTGATTCATTGTATCCTCAGCATCCTTCTGTAGAACCACATTTCGGTTGCTTCAAGTCCCTTCTTTATCTATGATGATATTGTCCAGCATTCATTGCTATATAGGAGTTCTGAAATTTCTGAGACACCCAATAAGGAAAGATATTGGATAATTTAACACTCTCTGGGCATGTTGAAGGGTAAAGTGGTTGAGTAAAAACATTAACTTTAAGGTTCTTACTTTTAGTTAAAAATTTAATTATGTTTAGTCCATGGTATTCTCATCATCCTTCTGTAGAAACACATTTCTGTCTCTGCTTCATTTGTGCGGAGATTGTCTAGCTTTTACTGCCATATAGGAGGACTGATACTACATAACAGTACTGTACTCTTTTCTTAGTTTCTAACTATTTTTCTGTTTCTTAATACTTTGCTTGACTTTCGGAAGGCATCTTACATAAAAGTTCAGTACTCTTTTTTTTCTTTGGAGCTAATATCATTGTTAATGGTATATTTTTTTAGTACTTCCAAATGTCAGGAATTCAAATTGCATTTATGACTTCTTTTTTCTTCTCCACTCCTCTCAGATAAAATGGGTGACACAAAAGGAGCACTGAAGGTAATAATGGAGCAATTGGACAATGTCCAGAAAGCTATTGATTTTTGTAAAGAACAAAATGACAAAGATTTGTGGGATGATCTCATCACTTTTTCCATTGACAAACCAGGTAAAAGAATTTCAGTTGTCTTTAAACTTCTTTGTTTCCAATTAAACATTTTTTAAAGTTTTTTTATAAGACAAATTATTCTTGTTTAAAACCTTACTAAACTGAAATGTTAAGCCAAGTAGAGAAAAAAAAATGGTATTCATAAAACAATATGTGGAGAAAAAGATCATTTAGATTTTAATAAAATAATTTTTTAGATTCAATATTTTCTTAATAAATAGAAACTATTTTGTAAACAATGAATTTCTTTTTTAAAAAAAGAATTTTTTATCTGACATTGTTTCTTACTATAAACATTATTTTTAGTAAGTCCACATATTTGAATTGCTATCCCTGTTTTTTATTCTACTGGAATTTTTTTTGTTGAAATCCTTACAGTATTTAGTATTGAAGTTATCGCTAACATTTTTTGTCAAGATTTACAAACTATATGTTTCTTTGAATTTTGCAAACCAATTGATAAAATTTGAACAAGCTTTTTGAAAAAAATACTTTGACAAAACCCTACTTCATGTTTTAATAATTTCTTTAATTTAACTTTTTAGGACTTCATGTTAAACAATATTAAGAAAATTTAATTTTTTCTTCTTTTAACAGTGAAGAATATATTCTCATGATTTCTTACTCTTGAACATGCATCATACAGCTGGCCATGTGTAAATATTTCTTTCTGGAGTCAAAATATTTCTTTCTGCAGCTTTTTGAAGCATTTAGCCTTGTGATTTGTTCATAGTTCTGGCAAACACAGACTGAACTGGAAACTGGATTCTTGTATATAAAAACTTAAAGAAAAAAGATGCAAAAACAATGTTCCATTTTTATTAAATAAGTATTTGTTATTTTAATCATTAAATTGTTTTCAAAATAGTAAGAGTATTTTGTATGTTAAATAAGAAAACTTAATTTTCCCAAAAAAGTTAATGAAAATTTGTACTAAGCTATGCACCTTAGTAAAACCAATTGTACTTTGTACCCCTTTACCTGTTTGCACTTCTCTCCAAAATTTGGTTTCAGTCAGTCAATGTATGGCTATTTTAGAGGGTGTGACAGACAGATGGACTAGCAGAAGTCACAGAATTTTATATATCGATTAAACAGTAAGATTTTAGGCTGATTGTTATCAATTTCACTGTTTAATAAAATAAGACAGGGATAGAAATTCAAACACTAAAAATAACATTTATTGTAATAAAAACACAGTGAAATATTTTTAAAAAGTATATCAATCATATACTTATTGTGTCAATCAACAAAAATTGTTTAAAATTTAATCAGAAAATGTCACAAAATTGACAAATCTCCCTTGGGTATGTGGAGATTGTTTAAATCTCAGCAAATGTTGACATGTAAAAAAATTAAATCAGATTATTTTGCTAAAAAGTGATCAGGAAAATATGTTCAACAACAGCAGCAAATAAATGACAACTATCTAAAAACAATTTCTGTCTAAATTTATGGAATGAAGAGTTATCATTATTTACACGATTTACATTCAGACTATTGTCCTTATCTTTATTGTCACTATCATAACTTACTGATCTTCATCAGGTGTATATCGATCTGGGTAACATACAGGGAATTCTAAACTGAACCCTTTATTTAATCTACACATGGGAAGTGGAATGAGAACAGTTTACCCCCACTCCATAAATTAAATAAAGGGTTTATTTGATGAAGGCTTATGGCCACATCACATTGAAACACCACTTCCTGTACAATCTCCGGTTAAGCAGTGTTGATCCTGATCAGTACCGAGATGGGTGACCACTTGGGAATACCAGTTGCCATAAGCTCGGATGTGTAGTTGGTGTAAATAATAATGGCTCAGAATTGTTGATCGGAGAGCCAAGTACCAATTCCAGTTGGTTTGTTTATATTCACTTGTGCACAAATACCTTTGGGAAAGGCATGAATCCACCTCTTCTTCTCTCCTGTTACGTATCACTTAATCATTATCTCCAAAAATATTACCCTTGGGAAAGTTTTAAATCTAAATCTCTCTAAGCTATCGGGGAATTACTAAGACTTGTATCACTAAATCTATATTTCTAAGTAAAAAAAAAAATACAAAAAAAAACCTTACAATCTAAAAATATTTTCAGACTTTAAATAACCTGTAAAAGGTTGATAAACCATAGAAAAATGAATCAATCAAGTCAAATCAGTTGAAGAAGGCTGGAGGGCACAACTGCCGAAACGTTGAGATAATAACAGCAAAGATGAGGATAATAGACCAAATGTAAATAGTGTAAATAATCTAAAAATAATAACATTTCATCTCTTTTCTTGTACATTTCTTTGATAAATCACAAATATTTTCCTTTTCTATTCCATAGGCTTCATTACTGGTTTGTTACAGAATATTGGAACTCATGTTGATCCCATAATTCTCATTCAAAAAATCCAAAAAGGCATGAAGATTCCAAAACTGCGTGATTCACTTGTCAAGATTCTTCAGGATTATCAACTGCAGGTAAAAGAAACAAAAACTGAAAACTAAATACCTAACCATGATTCTTTAGGTATTCACTTTTGGTTAATTTTTTGAAATGCATTCATTGCCGTTTCTCATTTCTCCATCCCTTTTCCTTTTTTTCCTTTTTTTCCTTTTTCTTCCTTTTTTCTTTTTTTGTTTTTTCTTTTTTTTTTCTTCCTTTTCTTCCTTTTTCATCCCTTTTTTCATTTTTTCCTTTTTTTGTACTTTGTCTTTTTTTTTCCATCTGATGCTGAATTAAATTTTCTTGGAAAAACATCTGCTCCTGCAATTTAAAAATGAATTTCTCTTTTCCAGATTGCCTTACGTGAAGGGTGCAGTAAGATTTTAGTGAAAGATACTTATGGATTATTGACAAAACAGATTCGAAACAGACAAAGTGGATATTTTGTGGATGGTATTTAACTCTTCTCATGATTTTGTTTCATGCTTTCACTAAATTTGCAATAATAATGTTTTTTTTTTTTAATTTTATTTTTCTTCCTTTGAAGAGAAATTATCTTCTGACAGTTTCTCATTTTGTTTGTTTTATACAGTTTCCCAAACATGTGTATTTTGTGAAGAACCTCTCATTGAAAATGGTAAGTTTGGATATTTCCACTTTCCTCTAAGCCTGTCTTTTTTATTTTCAAAATAAAAGAATTGAGAATAACATGCAAATTGCTGTAATAATAGAAACTGCTTCTATGAGATATATAATGTGTGTGTGTGTTTAATAATATTTTATTTACACTATTTATATGCAGTATAATGTCCTCATCTTTGTTGTTGATATCACAATGTTTTGGCCATTGTGCTCTCCAGCCTTCCCCAGCTGTATATTGATCTGGGTAACCTACAGGGAATTCTGAACTGAACCCTTTATTTAATCTACGGGGATAGACTGTTCTCATTCCATGTCTAGGAATATCTCTTCTTGTTATTTTTGAACTACTTGGTTATTGCTCGTCAGTTTCCTCTCTGCGTTCAAATAGATACTGCCTTGCTCAGAGATTAGTTTGTCACCAAATTTACAAACCAATACTTTAATCCACTACTATGAATAATATATTATAATAATATAATTTAATACAATAATAATATACTATGAATATCCATTGCTATGTTACCAAGTTTACAACCCAACACTTTAAATTCACTAGCAGTAGACAGTTCTGGTTCCATCCTTGTATCAGGCACTGTATAATTGGAGTCTTTTTGAATTCTCTCCCTTTGTTTGCTATTTCCATATATTTTTCCTACTATCTCTGCTGCTTCCATAATTATAGTTACCAATTTGCTATTCATATTTCCTATCTTATTTTCATCTTTCTTGAATTCTACCTGAATTTTGGTAATGTCTTCTCTGACCTTATTAGGATATGTATATTTTTTATTTGAGATTAATTCTGCTTCTTTCAATTTTGAAGTTAAATTTAACTCTGCAACCTACCACTCTATGATTGCTTCATATATTAACTTTGTTTATGTGGTTACACTTTTAATAGTACTGTCTTGTCAGCAATTATGAAGTCAATTTTGTGTTTCATTATTTGGGCTTTTCTGAGTCCATTTATAGCATCTTCCTTTTTGAATAAATGTATTAGTATTTACACTATTTACATTTGGACTGTTGTCCTCATTGTTGATATTGTGAGATCCAGCCTTCATCAGGTGTATATTAATCTAGGTAAGGTGGAGTAATGGATAATGGCTCGGATTGAGGAATTGGAGAGCCAAGTTCGAATTCCAGTTGAATCCGTTACATTCACTTATGTGCTAATGCCCTTGGGAAAGGTATGAATCCTCTTCAAAGCTATGGTCAAATAGCAGGACAGACCAGGTTCTCTAGCCTTGGATGGCAACTAGTCTACCACAGAAAGAAATAGCAACCTACTTCAAGAAAAAAATCTGTCTTGTCAGTCATGTATTGAAAGATACATGATCGCATATGCAAGTATAACGCATGGCACATAACTGACTGAAATACTAAACACTTTTGTTTATGATGGTTACACTTTTAACAATGCTGACTTGTCAGCAATTATGAAGTCAATTTTGTGTTTCATTATTTGGGCTTTTCTGAGTCCATTTATAGCATCTTCCCTTTTGAATAAATGTATTAGTATTTACATTATTTACATTTGGACTATTGTCCTCATCATTGCTATTGTGAGATCCAGCCTTCATCAGGTGTATATTAATCTGGGTAACCTACAGGGAATTCTGAACTGAACCCTTTATTTAATCTACGGGGATAGACTGTTCTCATTCCATGTCTAGGAATATCTCATCTAGTTATTTTTGAACTACTTGGTTATTGCTCGTCAGTTTCCTCTCTGCGTTCAAATAGATACTGCCTTGCTCAGAGATTAGTTTGTCACCAAATTTACAAACCAATACTTTAATCCACTACTATGAATAATATATTATAATAATATAATTTAATACAATAATAATATACTATGAATATCCATTGCTACGTTACCAAGTTTACAACCCAACACTTTAATTCACTAGGCTATTGTCCCATAGGACAATTTGTTGTAGTGAACCTAAAGCTTTAAACTTAACCCTAACCTTGTTGATTAATATTGACACTGTTGCTGCTTGTCATTTTTTAAAAGCTAAATAAAGGGTTTGGTTTAGAATTCCCTGTAGTTTACGCAGATCAATATACACCTGATGAAGGCCAGAGGGTACAACAGCTAAAACGTTGTGATATCAACAACAAACATGAAGACAGTAGTTTGAATATAAATAGTGTAAATAATGATAACTCCTCATCCCAGAAATTCAATCAGTAATAATATTTGGTTTGAGATATCTTAACCCAGAGAGATATTGATTTCTTTAACGAGACATTCATTTCTATTTCAGATCAACGAAGACTCAGAGACCTTTATGTCTTCTATTGCCATCATTCCTTCCATCGAGATTGTGTGGAAGCAAATTCAATGGTCAGTTTGAAGAATTTTTGTTTTTGTTCCTAAAATTAAATTAAAATTGAAACTGTTTTTCCAAACTTTTAACAGAAATGACAATCATTTGATGATTTTAGTACAAAGACGTGTGTGTAAGTAAAGATAATATGTGAGAGGGTGCTGCAAAGTACCCATTCCAACATACAGATTTTGGGAAGGGGGCTAGGATGAGAACTTTTCAATGCCAACTCGTATATAAATACAAATCATTATTTTATAAACACACATGCACACACACAAACACAGTCCATCTGAAGCTATTATGGAAATCACATAAGATTCAATAACGTGAATTTGCTTTAAACAATTTTTGTCAAATTCTAAATGATTAATTTAGACATCAAAACAAAACTGGGGTTAAATTTTTAGGTAGTTTCAATATGTTTTATTAAAGTTATTGGATTTATTATAAAAACTGCAATCTGAAGAACAGGGTATAAACCTCAAGGGGGAGAGGAGGAAAGAAGTTTTAGAAGAAATTTGAGAACAACCAAAGGCATTAAACCTCTTCTGTTCAGGGAGGTGTAGTGGATTGGTAAATAGGATTGTACCTATTTGTATATCTTAAGTAGAAAAGAAATAAAGTGTATAGTAAAGTAAGAGACAGGCAGAAGTTGACTACTGATCATGTGTTGTAGAATAAAACAATGCAAGAATATGGCATCACCAATATGATGTTTAAGTCAATTGAATGAACCTGAATTGAATAGGAAGACATCATGATGGAAGGAGATCTTGAAGAAGAAAGAAAGAATGAGTTCTTCAGATCAGTATAATGCAATAGAAGACAAGTCTATGGATTATAACGGGAGTGACTCAGGCATGAAAAAAGATGAAATTAGATCAAGATCTTCGTTAAAATGAACAAGACATAAAGCTTGAAGGGGAGAAGTGGTCAGAGGTTGTAGAAGAAGAACCAAAGGCATTAAACCTCTTTTGTTCAGGGAGGTGTAGTGGATTGGTAAATAGGATTGTACCTATTTGCATATGTTAAGTAGAAGAGAAATAAAGAGTAGAGTAAGAAACAGGCAGAAGTTGACTACTGATCATGTGTTGTGGAACGACACAATACAACAGATATCAAAACAAAGCATGAGTTAATTTTTTGTTAGTTTCAACATGTTTTATTAAAGTTATTGGATTTATTAAAAAAAAAACAAAAAAACTGCAGTCTTAATGTTATTGTGCCAAACCCTAAAATTACTTTTTACTTCAATAACAAAATAATAAAAATCAACACCTATAATAGAACAATTAGCAAATATATATGGTAAGTCTTTAAAGCATTTACATATGGTGATATATTATATCACTACATGTAAATTATTATATAGTGACCCTTCTTCTCAATAACAACCAGGTTTTAATTATCTATTAATTTTGTTATTGTTTACTTCAGCAAGTTCAAGTTCCGACATGGTGTTTTTTAATTGCTTCTCATAGGTTTTCTTTGATGTCATATTATTTTTTCCTTCATTAATTTAATTTCATCATTACAATTGACCATATATTTTCAATTGAGACTTGATAGTGGCCATCCCATTATCTTCTCTCCTGTAAACCTTCTATACTCAAAAAAATTCACAGGTAACCTTAGATAAATGAGAAGGATCATAAATACACACTTCATTCTCTTTGAAACTGTGAGGCTAAGACTTGTATCATTCAAAGAAAGTCTTCTTCATAAAATTGCAATAGTTAGCACTGTTCAGTTTAACTCCTTCCTCAACTGTGAATACTCTAAACAATAATGCTTTGATTGACAATTCCAGTGCATATTATCACACTTTTGCCTCCTTACTGCCTTTTAGTAATAGGTACATCTGCATTGGATAAAATCAATCCTTTGGCCCATCCATCATGTCCATCAAGTGTCACCTGGGATTCATCCATAAAAATTACTTTAGAAAAGTTAATTTTCCTGTATTACTTGACCCAATTTTGACACTTTAAAATATTTGCTTTACTGAGAGGAGTTTGTATAGGAGTTTACTTGACAGATCCCAATCTGTGAAGCATTTTTCACCTTTTGTCTTTGTCATATGCCCTACTCGACGAATAATTTATAACGCAATCATACGCCGACCAGGAGATATATACATTATCACGTCTGTGGAGAGATACGGACTATCTCTCTCAGACCATGACAAATGGACAATTAGTAAACAAAAATATTTTAAAGAACACTGTTCGATTGAGATAATTAAACAGTAGTCTTTTCCCAGGTTCGCTTTGGTTTCAACACATATACCGATCCACAATTCAAGGATGAACGATAAGGTGTAATGAATTTTGGTATAAGAGTTTTAATATATACATATACACAAGATGTTACAATAAAAGAAAAATATAAGCATGAGTAAAGAATCCGACGACCAGAACCTCAAGACTTATGTTGGGATACCAAAATATGCCCAAATCCAAGTGGATTTGACTGAACCGGAACGGATAAAAAAAAAAAAATAAGTATGAATAACTATGAATGCAGAAATCAATGCATAACCAAAAAAAAGAGATGGGATAGGATTTATATATTACTATTTTGACATGTGGAAAGGTGTTTGTGAGAACATAAAATTTATGGATGCATGTGTATCTTTCTAGCACGGGTCCAAAATATATAGTTACTTATCTTTATTTTCAGTTCTCTCTCTTACTCATTGTCCTTTCTTTTCTCTCTCACGTTTCCTCTTTTCTTTCTTTTCCTTACACAAATTCGATTTCAAACACAGTCTGGCTGCAACAGAGATATACACTTTCTTCTCTTTCGATTTCTCTTTTCTTTCTTCAAACACATGCTGTATTCTCAGCATGCAAATTTCCTTGCGTCTTCTGTGATAAATAACTCGATTTATCTTCAATCTGGAGTTGACAAACAGAAATATACATCCTTATATTTTTTATCCGGAGTTGCTTATGATGAATCGGACAAGTTCCATCATTACCAAAATGAGTCTCATCTTTCCGTTCATAAGTTATCAGCACTTCGATTTCGAGTCTTACTCCTTCAAAGACAAGACAGCAACTGACTTCCAAGTAATTTTCTAATTCCCACGTGTCCTGCATTTTGGTGTGAATTCCAGTTCCTGCTGCTTCATGACCTTATGTCAGTCCCCTGTCTCTAGATTCTGTCTAGACATTTGTTGCTACTGGTAACTGGGTCAGTTAACCTCTTGACCTGCTTCCCCAAAATGACTCAAGACTCCCACGTGACCTCTTCTGTTGTCAAGCGGAGATTAACCTTAATATATGCGTGTTTGACTCTCTCAATTCCAGCCTCTTCAAAAGTGCTTGTTTCAATATAACTTACTTTAGCTTATGTTCCCCTCAAGAAGACAAGTTTTTAAAGCCTTTTCTTTTGCTTCTAGTTTTCAACTTTTTGTCTTTTCTCCTCACTAAAGTCTTTTCATTCACTTTCACTCTAGTGGAAATGATTTTTGTTAAAAAAAAACTTATTTTAACGGTCAAAGAGTGGGGCAGCTTAGAATGTTATAAAAAGCAAAAATGGATGAAGAAAAGACTAGAAAAAAATGAATAATGAATATCTTTCAAACCACCTAATATTAATTTAATAGCTAAATATAATTATGTTTCCCTTCTTTCTCCTAGTTTCCTCCTTTTCATCTTTTTACCACATTGTCTTATTTTTTTATTCTCATTTTTTTTTTTTTTGTCTCCTATTTTTTCTCGTCTTTTTTTGTTCTGGTCTCCTTTTTTCTTCTCGTTTTTTTTTTTATTCTTCTTCTTTTTTGTTGCCTTTCTTCTTCTTCTCGTCTTTTTCTCTTCCTTTTTACCTCATTTCTTCTATTAAACTTGGTTTAACAATTACCTTCTAGCCTCATTTCTTATTCTTAAAATGGACTCTCTCCTCTACGATTACACATTGATTTCTTTACAATAATTGTTTGTAATTTTTCTTTTTCTTCTTAACAGGACAGCTGCATGATTTGCAAAACCTTGACAAAATAAAACGAACCTTTCCAGAGATTTTTTGGGTTCTTCTTCTCTCTTGCTTGTTCTCCTTCTGAAAGTACACACTCATCAAAGTGAGATTTTTCTGTCAGCATGCGATTGATTGGACCAACATCAGTCACTTGAGAATCTTAAGCATTTCAACAAAACATCTTTGATTACAAGTCAGGTCAGCACCTCAAATCATTTGCTTGTATAAAATGGATGATGCAAATACTTAAAAAAAAAAATCTTGGAAATTCTTAAAGAAAAGAAAAAACAATTATTCAGACTCTTCTGTGATCATTAAAAAAGAAAAATTGGATTGTCAACATGGAGCTCATAAGAATATTTTTCTGCTTTTTAAATGTTCTCGACAGAAATAAAAATCCTCATCATCTCTTATTCTGTCTCCATGTATGTTGATCTAAAAACAAATGTGATTTTTTTTAAAAGATTGTGACACATGCCAAACAATGATGATATTGGGATGATCAGTTATTATTGAAGCCAACAGAAAAGTTCAGTGTTTAGCGTGAAGATGAATTGCTCGGAAATAGCGGGAATTTTTATTCTCCTCTTTGGTCTTGTCCAAATTTCTGGGTACTTCTGACTCATCTTCATGTGCATTTAAATGTTCAGTTTGCTTCTCAAATCACGTTAAAATGATGGATTAAATACTCACATATTTCTGGCCATTAAAAAATAAAATTATGAATAAAACAAGTTCAGATGTCTTTCATTCGTTGCATGTCAGATGCTTAAAAGTTGTTAATAGGATGTAGTTGTAGAGAAAGAAACTGATGTCTGAAATTCTTGAGTACAATTCCTTGTATGTTACAACTATGAAACTGTCTCAGTGTAATTTTATGCTTATGGACAAATCCTGCTGTTCTTGTTTGATCACTAAAGTTAAGCAGTGTCAAACACAGACAGTCCTTAGATGGGGGACCACCAGGTAATGTAAGCAAATTCCTACAATCTGAAATACATTGTTTTAAATAACCCACAGAGTGTTGATAAGCCATAAAAAAAGTCAATTTTAAACCAACACCATTCTTTATTGTTGTTTGTCTATTTAAAAGCCTTCAACTTACCTGTTGAGTATAAAATGTTTAACTTGTTGCCCTTGTGTCAGCTGATAAAAAGAAAAGAAAGAGCGAAGCCTACAATGCAAAAAATATGGAAGGACCTAAAACATTAAAGTTTGAGCTAAGATCAGCACTGGCCAAGATGAAAATTGCAATAAAGATGCTATCAGCCTTAAACAACTGAGATCGACAAGATTACAGAAATAATAAATGAAGTTGTTATGGAGTGGTTTCACAGTGGAGGCTTGTATTTGTACCAAGTCGGTCCTAAAATAGGTTCGACATATGAAACATTAGGAACTTGAGATAATAGGTAATGATGCAGAGAAATCTAGTTGTGGTCGCTGATACTTTAATATCCGACTAACGGTCGTCCGACATCGACTGACTGACCAACCCACTGAGCGACTCCTACTACTCCTACTTATTATAGGTGGGAGAGTCTATTAACTATAGAATAGGTGTGTTCCACTATAACAGGAGTATACAACAGTGGTCACAACCTCATTCAGTAAAACTCTACCTTTAGTGGCTCTTGAACCTTGTATTGGGTGAACAATTAGTAAAAAAAAAATAATACTAGAATACCTTAGTAGGTCAATCTTTGAAGCACTGCCCAAGAAACCAGATGCAAATGAATATGAACTCCATCAGACAATCAGTTTAATGAGCCACACAACTAAGTTTATTATTCAGATAGATGTGGTCAGCAAAATAAAATTTTTGTGCCAACAATAAGTTCAATCATAAATCAGCATTCAAAAAGTCCAAAAGACAAAGTGGTTGTGATCAGTCCAGCAGGCAAAAACGGGGTCAAAAATCTAACCTTCCACTTGCAACAGAAGAAATGCCAAAATAGCTTGTTAGAGTATTAACCAATGGGGTCAGTAAAAAAAAAAAAAAAAATTGTGTGCCAACAATAAGTTTGATCACAAATCTGTGTTCAAAAAGTTCAAAAGGCAAAAGTGGTCATAAACAATCCAGCAGGCTGAAAATGGGTTAAAAAAAAAATCCAACCTTCCACTTGTAACAGAGGAAATGCACTTTTGTTTACGAAGCTCAAAAATGGTTCCCCCCCCTCGTAATTAAAGCTTTTATTCACAGAGCAAGTTTTCTGATTGGCCACACGAGTCAGGGAGGAAAGTACATCAGAATAGTTCTTCTGATACTTAAAGTGGCAGGTTTTTGTTAATTTTCATTATTTTTTCTTCAACAGACCACAAACTCTTTTTTGAGGGAGGTGATTTTCTCTTTTGTTACACTCCCCACTGTCATATAAGTGACACACAGGAGCAGGTCTCTTTAATATTGAGCTTCTCTGGAGCAGGACAATTACTGGAGAGGACTGAATGATATGTTCAGAAGATTTGTCTCACGAGGAGTCCTCTGGTTTAACAACCTCATGGTGAGTCTTTACCATCTGAAGAGGTACTGGCCCTACCTCTGATGGTGACTATTCTTTAACTTCTTGAGCACTCACTGCTGGTGTCACTTGCCAAAGTGTCCAAATTTACACAGGGATGCAAGACGTTTATGCATCTTGGCATACCATCAACCAGCATAGTCCATGAGCTGCTGATTCCAGTGATATGCCCCACCCGGTACTGAGTTGTACACCAGCTGTGTGGAGTTTTTACCCATACACTGTCACCCAGATTGTATGCTGTTCATTCTTTTATGTTGGCTGGCACAGTTGGGGGTGACATTGTGCCAATATATTGCTTCCATTACAGAATACTGCTTCCTGGCAGCAATTCTTTTGAAACTGTGATGTCATCACTCAATCATGCCATTTTCTGATGGGACATATGAGCAGTGAAATCAGCGGTGGACTTCCCACAAATCCAAAATATCTTTAAAGTGTCCACTATGGAATACCAGTTGGGACTTCTGTCAGAGGTCCACGTTTAAAGAATAACACCCCCCAAGTGGTCAATCACACTTACAGAATCCTGTTGACACAGGCATCGGCAAATAGTGAACCAGGTGGAACCACAGAGTTAGATAATGGTGTCATTGTGCTGGGTGATGTCCATTTCAATCCAGTCCCACACTTTACTCACATTCAGTTGTCCTTTTGGCTATTGCACAGGTGGTGGGTCAATGGACTGGCACTCCTTGCATTCTCTGACCACTGCTCTGTTGGCAGCTTTGGATATGGTGGGATCAATCTGCTTTACGAAATACAGGTTCCTTTTTATACCGAGATATCTGCTTTGACAATGCACTGATTTTAGTAGATCTGAGTTACAGGCATGTCCCACCAGCTGTACCTCTTTCTTAATTGTGTCAAACCATCTCTGAAACACCCTTGTTAATCTATCTACTTTATTCTGGTTCGATCTGATCAATTGTATATCCACTGATAAATTGTATTCATTTACCAACTTTCCTAGTGTGTCTAGCCACCTTCAAATGAGCATTTCGCTCACAGCCTTTGTATGTATCCTGGCCTTCCTCATGAGAATGTTTGATATCCACTTATGCACACATGCAGAATCCCTGAACAAACACAACACTGTTGCATTCCATTGAAGGCCAATGATTACCCCTTTAAATAACAGCATCCAATTCTGATTGGTGAATTGTCTCATCCTTAGATAGCACAGCATCTACAATAGTTTTCATGATAGCCAGAACCAAATTTAGCCTGGATCCTATTCACGTTAGACAGTATCTCTACCCCTTAAGATCACCGTCTGAAATGACCACAGTGATCAGTGCATGTGTACCAGTAAGTAGGCCTTTCAGAGATCAAGCACAGAAACACTTCATCCTTTCCTTGCCATTCTCTCAATTTTTGTACACAAAACCAGCATGAAACATGTATGTGTTTACATGTTCATTCAACTCCCGATAATCCAGTACAGGGCGCAGATTTCCTTTGTCCCCTGCACCATGGCCATTTGCAAGATGAGGCCTCTTGAAGAACCAAGCTCTTCTTCAGGACACAAAGTCAGCCATCCATTATTATTATATGTCAACTCTGAACTGACTGTTCAGTTAAACTCTCTTCCTACGGGCGGGAGGAACCCGAAGGAGGCTACAAGGCTGGAGTCTCTTTGGGGAGGTAAACTGCCCTGGACCCGTTTTATACGGGTTCAAATGGGCTATTTTTTGGCCGAGCCTAATGGCTTGGAAATGTCCACATTAAAAAGGGCTTGTGCCACATGACACCCTCGTGGGGGGGGGGGGGTGACTGAATATCGTCAGCCATCCATTATCCAGCCACACCTGCAGTTCACACTGGTATTCCACCTGATATGTTCAGGTATCGAGTACTTTGACACCCAGTTCTAGAGCTTCTCTGGTGGGTTATTTTCTGACCGTTTCCACAGTGCTGTTCATGTCTTCGTGTTTTGGGTCGAATTCTGCACTAAAGTGGGGTCCATCGAACCTCAATGCATCACAGGTAGGCAGACTAGAAAACTGAACTTTGCCAGATGCTGTGATATGTACTCTGCCCAGCTCCTTAATAACATCCATTCCAAGGAGCAGATCAAACCCATGTGCTGTCCACAACCAAAACACTGACAGTGATGGGGGTCACCATTGTTGATACTGAGTATTATGCTTCCGACTCCTCAGCTCCCAAGAGCCTTTCCATCAGCTGTTGGCATGTCCATGTTTTGTCCGCTCCACAGATTGATCTGTTTGTGAGTAACTGAGAGCAGTCTGAATCTACTAAAGCAGTACGCATTATAACATTGATCTGTACCTTGGTAACAGGGAGTACCTCTTTCGTGCTCTGTGTGAGAAAGAGACCAGTGATGATGATGTATCTCCCATTCCATTTACAGACAAAGTAAACCAATGAGGTCAGTAAAAAAAATTGTATGCCAACAATAAATTCAATCACATAGAGGCAATGTGGACTAATTTATGACATTGAAAACATTGTAGATCAGGGCATACCTTTCACTGTGAACTGCCACACATCTCTTTGTGTTGATATCAGCAGTCTTTGGCTCTAGCACCAATAGCAAGTGACATTGTCATGGCAACAGATGGCTGGGTTTGGATCATCTTTGACTTCAATTGGTTGAATGGCTGCAGGAACTGGCTCCTCGGCCTCCTTTTCGTTAATCATGATAGCACGGGATCTGGTCAGTAACTAGTTGACCATCCAGACACAAATTGTTCAGGTAGTGGTGCGATCAGTATGGCAAGCTTCTTTAGTTCCACCAGAAATATGTCTACTGTTTCGTCAGGCCATGGACACCATGTTTGGAATTGGTTATATGCCACAAACAGGTCAGTTCCAAATGTGGTTAGCAAAGCATGCTTGATTTGCTCATTGTCAGTTTTTTGTCCTTTGTTCAGCTGCCTATACACGACAAGGACCCCATCTTTTAAACACAGTGGGAGAATTTGTTCGATCTTCATGATCTCACATAACTCATAGACTAGATCCACTCAACCACAGGCTGTCCAGTTACCATTGAATTTAGGTATCAGTTTTATATTGAGCAATCTTTCTGCCATCTTGCTAGAGACAAAGTAATGCCAAAATAGCTTGTTAGAGTATTAACCAATGGAGTCAGTAAAAAAAAAAAAAAATTGTGTGCCAGCAATAAGTTCGATCACTAACCCGTGTTCAAGAAGTCCAGCAAAAGGCAAAGTGGTCATAAACAGTCCAGCAGACAAATTAATACCAAAAACGGTAAAAAATCCAACCTTCCACTTGCAACAGAGGAAATATTCTTTCCCTCACCAAACTCAAAAATTGTTCTCCCCCTCATTAAAGCAACAGTTTTTATTCACAGAGTAATTTTTCTGATTGGTCATACCAGTCAGGGAGGAAAGAACGTTAACATAGTTCTTCTGATACTTAAAGTGGCAGGTTTTTGTTAACAATTTTCTTTATTTTCCTTTCAGTAGACCAGAAACTCTTTTCCGAGGTAGGTGATTTTTCTCTTTCATTACAATCGAGCATATAGCAGATCAGAAATAGGACAAGGACAGTGTGGTTTTATTAAAGACACTGGAACAAGAAATGCAATATTTATGATATCAGAACATGCAATACAAATGCAAAAGGACGTATGTATACCTATGCTTCAGAGACTATGCAAAAGCTTTTTTTGTTAAAATATAACACAATGATCCATTTGAACTTTTTAAAAAGAAAAAAAATCAATTTCAACTCATACAATGCAGTAAAGCCACTAAGACAAGGGTTTACTGAGTGTGAAAGAATTATAAAACAGAAACATTATTAAGGAGGGAGAACAATAGAAAGGTAATTGGGAAGACAGTAAAGATTGGCTTTGAATTTAAATTTTTGATGATCAAAGTTAACTGGAAAGCATGGAGTTGGAAGAATGTTCCACACATGAGAAGTGTGAGAAAAGAAACTGTTAGCATAGAACTTATGGTTACATCTAGTCAATGCAATTGTAATTTGATGAGACCTTGTTGCTAATCTAGTAATAAATTCATGAAGTCTAGGTACCATAGCGAGGTATAAATAATAAGAATAATTATCATGAAAGTATTTATAGAAAAGGCGCAGGGAAGCAACTTTATGGCAGAAAGTGAGTGAAGCCGAGGTGTCAGGTCAGGACCAATAATATTGCTGATTCATCTTTGGATTTTATCAAGAATCTCTAAATATATAACAGGAGCACCGGACCATATGTGGCAGCAGAATTCAAAGCAAGAATGAATTGTAGACTTGTAGATATTCTGGAGAGAAAAACTGTCTAGCATGACTAAGTGAACCAACTTTCTTAGAATCATATCTAAGAATGGATTCAATAGTTTTTCCACTCCATGTCAGATGAGAATATTAGCCTGAGAATGTGCAAAGAGTTACTCTACTGGGGGTTAACATCGGCCATGCTGATGAAAGGTAGAAAGCTTTCTCTCAGATGATTAATGGAAAGCAGTTTTGCTTTGGAGGTGCTAAAATTAACAAGCCATTCTTTGCCCCAGTTAACAACTGCCAATTTGACCTTATCTGACTCATCAGAGGTTGACATGCTGCCAAAATCCCCCAAAAAAAAAAAAAAAATTTCACCTTATTGAATTGATCAGACTTACTATTGACTGCTAAGAAAAAAATGTTTAAGATATTAGAGTAATCCAGAATATATACTGGGAGGAAACTGCTTGTGTACAGATAAAAAAAATGATTTCAGTAAATCGGATGGCAGACAAGGATGCATTTTCTCACTGGATTTATTTAAACTTTACAGCAAGGCAATCCTAAAAGAACAAAGTCTTTGCAAGATTTCTTTTCAATGGGCACAACCTTAATAATGTAATATACACAGGTGACTGTGTTGATGGCAAACACAGAAAACTACAAAACCTAGACAAAGTAATAAAGGAAAGCAGGAAGAAAGGACTAACTATCAATTGTAAGAAAACAGAAAGTATGGATGCCAGAAAGAGGAAGTATCCAAGATATGAGATGCAGATTGGAGAGATTAAAATCAGGCAAGTACAAAATTTAAATATCTGGAAGTGTTTTTAACCAATGACAGAAAATCTGACTGGAATCTGAAGGCACATTTGAATAATGAAAGATACCTTTCAAAAGCTGAACAAAGTATTAAAATTATGTAATATTGGTCCTCCAACATGGCAGGAAATGCTGAACAATTTCGTTGCAGATGACAAGGTTACTCGAGACAACATAGATGTAGTTCTACAAAAAGATACTGAGCATACTATAGACGTAGCATATGAGGAAGCCTTAACGAAAAAAATGAATGGAGAGAACACTTATATTTAGATGCAGAAAAAGATTTAAAATGTCTAAGATACATGAGAAAAGGAGGTTCAGAGAATTTGACAATCACAGGACATATTGAAACCAAGAGGTAAACCTACCTAATGAGGTTGTATAAATGGATGGTAGTGATAGTAAAAAGACAGACTAAAAGCAAAGTATAGGAAGTTGTGAAGAGCTATGATTGACCACACCCGTAATTAAAATCAGTGAATTTCCTTTTCTCTCAGAAAAATTAGAATTCATTTCAAGAAAATTTAATTTAAGAATTTAATATTACTTCCAAGCAGACATAAAATGTGATTAGTATGGATAAATTTTATTGGAATTCAAAAACTGGAATGACATTATATTTGAATACTTATTCTGTGTATAACATCCCTTCACAATATAGGCGATCATGGGTCTCCACAACTTTCTAACTTATGTGGCTCTTAAGTTTTTGTCCTTTTACATCCCCCTCCCACAAGCTCGTGGGGGGGGGGGGGCAGCAAGCCATTTATGTATCTCTTTTGCTCTCAATATGTCCCATGATGGTTAAGTTTTCCAAGCACCCATTCCTCATGTGTCCAAGAAATTTCAGCAGCCTTTTCTTGATTCTGAGTAAAAGTGGTCTTTCTGTTGCCATTTTCTTTAAGGCTTCCTTGTTTTAATTTGCATTTAAAAAAAAAAAAAAAAAAAATTACGCAGTTCTGCTTGTTAGTATAAGTAAAAGATAACTGAAAAAAGATAAGTGAAAAAAAAAAAATACTTTTTGATTTGAATATATTTATTTATCATTTTTTTAGATGGAGCTAAACTTGACCATCTTTGAAATTACAGAAGAAAAAAAAAAATTAAAATATTAAAATTCATAAAAAAAAATTAATGAAATTAAAAAAACTTTTTAAAAGGAAATTTTTTATTCATAACAAATAGCTTACAACTTTTACAACGGATGGAGAGAAAAAAAAAATTTCTGCTTCCTAATTTTTCTTGATTAATGGCTCATAAATAGAATTAATGAAACAGCTTTAAAAAAGTCAGCAAAGGAAAAAGGTTTGTTTTTTGTTTATTTTTTTAAATCTAATACTTAAGCAAACATCAAGTTGATTTTGGAATATATGAATAAAACACTTGGATGAATCAAGTGTTTCTTCCCTCCTCGCTTCAAGATGGTTGGCAGTCATCCCCAAACTGTCCTGATATCTTTAAAAAAAATAATTGATACAGCAATTTAAATATTGCCCAAGAAATGCACATCTAGCATCCGTAGGAAAATAGGAACATCAGAGAATTCCTTTAATATCCAAATGGGCAAAATCTGTTGCAGGTGAACAGATGTGCCTATGTAGAACTGAACCATTAGGAATGGTACGTGCGTAAAGAATTAGACAGATATATATTAATGTTTAGGTAAGTGGCTGAAGACAAGAATCTAAATTTACAAGCTTTCATATGTTTAGAAATATCTTATAAGAATCATTACAAATTTTTTATCTGGGTTGGAGCTTTCCAGTCGTCACTTGCCTGCCTTGAAAGAATTCAAAATCATCTACATGGTCTTTGGGGTGATTATTTTCCACCCTACAATCCCTTTCCCACAGACAAGTTGTAAGCCTCTCTCTACTCTATCACTATATTTTCATGACACATGTTCTTATAAGCTGTACTTTTTAGCTCCACCCCACCTCCCTTGACCTTAACATACACAACAGTGAATCATCCCCTTTACCCTCATAAATTAATAGTAAGAAGTTGTTTCAATTTGGACAGCTTCTTCCCAATAAGTGCTGCTTTGTGGAACAGATACCCAGAAACTACGATCTTGACCTCTTCAAGTTTTGGGTTAATTGTTATCTTTCCTGAATAATTCCATTAAATTCACTTCTTGCTTTTTCTTATGCTCATACAACATTGCCACACAGTAGCCCTCTACCTTGAGTGGCTACTGGGCTTTAGATTAGGTGAACATTAGTATAAAAAAAAACATAGCAAGGGAAATGATTTTTTATTTATTTATATATAAATAAATAAATAAATAATTATCAAGTCCTTCCTAACAGACCTGTCCCTGAAAATCATTAACAGCCAGCCATTGGAAGCCCATAAGATCAATGCCAGCATTTCATAGGGTTTGCTTCTCTCTTCTACTGTATACTAACGACTTGCCTAAGAGCAGATTCCAATCATTAGTAAGTATCTATGCAGATGATACAACAGTTTATAGGTGCACCTCCCCAAATCTGGAAGATCAGAACCTAACAGCTCATCTCCCCCTCTGACTTTAAATTCATTTTAAAATGTCTGGCAAAGCATGACCATTTCAGAAAACTATCACTGAAAGCCTGAGGGATGTCATCAGTTAATAATTTTAAAGAAAAAAAGTTTCTTACATACTCAGTTATTTTATGCCTTGTTTATCTTAAAACTGGACGGCAATGATAATCTACTCTCCTCTTATTAAGGCAGAAGAGGGTTCAGCAGACTTGGACCTTTGTGCCCACAGAAAAAAAAAAAAAAAAAAAAAATTTTCCCTTGACACCACTATTATTTTAACTACCTTCACTCCTCAACAATGTTTATTCTTTGAAAAAGTGATGAATAGAATTGTAATAAAATCTAAATATATGAAAAAGAATTTATATATTTTCTTAGTTCTTGAGAATTGACAAATATAAGCATTATTAGATTGTTTATTGGAATAGTTTTACAAAAATTGGATAATTGTCAATTCATTCAAATTTTATAAGGATTTCTTTATAATTGGTTCATATTTTAATAATTTACTAAATGTTTATAAATTAATGAATAAATAATTGTTTTCACATTTCTTTCTTTATAAATTGTTAATGATAAATATTACATTAGTTTTTAGAATGTAAATATAAAATTATTCTTGTAAATCTGTGTTTAAATTTTTTTTTGCATATTCTCACAAACAAAATGTATAAATTCACTTTCATCATGTTTACGTTTTATTACAATTCTAATCTTCACCTTTTAAGACAATAAACATTGCTGAGGAAGGAAGGTAGTTAAAATAGTCGTGTCAAGGGAAAAACCATCCTTTAGACACGCCATGTTTGTTTTGTTTTTATGTGCACAAAGGTTAAAGTTTGCAGAGGATTCAATTCATTTATCAAAAATTACCTAGATTAAAAGTAGGTGGTGCTGAAAAGTTCTCATCCCAACCCACTTCCTAAAACTTGTTTAATAATTGAAATACCATGAAACTAAAAAGTGGGTTGGGTCAGTAACTTTAAAGTACCCTACTCCAATAACAATTTTGTTGTCCCCCTCCCCTATTAAATAACTTCTATACTAAATTTTTCGTTTAAATGTTTGGAGTGTTTCAGATGCCATCGTTTTTTGTTTTTTTATGCTGCGCTAAATCTTTAAAAAGCGGTCACATGAAAAGACCAATATTAGCCAAAACTCACAGAACACAATAAGCAGTCTGACAAGGGCGATAACTCTAAAAAAAAAAAAAAATCTTACAAGGGCGATAACTCTAATAGTTATTAAATTCCGAGATTTTTATTTCTCTGACCACTAATTTTATAGTTCAACATGCCGAAGATTTTTCACATTCACGCCAGCTGAACTGACTTCATTTTTTTTAGTTTTTGTATTTAATCTCTAATTTAACAGTCGGATTCTAAATGGCTGCATGTAGAAGTCTACATGGTATGACCAATGTAGCAGCAGCTGTGGGAAATTTGAGATGTCCTTCTGCACTCAATTATACACACACACACACAGTTTCTGCACTCAATTACACAGACATACAGATTTCAATTTAATTCAACATAGAATGGCGATCGTAGATATTCCTTCTTTGTTCTTGTACTGTTCCTTTCCATTTCTTCTGCTCATCACTGACACGATTGAGGATCGAACGCTGCCTACCAAGATGTGCACGCAGTGAGGGTGCTGGTGGTGTGGATGGTGCGGATGTTCCTGGAGCAGGTGGAGGCAATGACTGTTCATCCTGGCACAAAACCAGAGGAGAATGGACAAAGAAAGAAAAAGAAAATTGGGTTAAATTCTGAGGAGAGGAAACAAAAACAATTTATTTCAAAGCAATCTGAAATAAAAAAAAAAAATATTCAAAGAGAAACTGTTTCTTGGTTCATCTCGACTTGTGTAATATTAGATATTCATTGGTTGCTAGTCTCTGAATAGAATCAGAAATAATTGTGAGAAACTTGCAAAAATACTTTAAAGAATTTTTTTCTATGAAGTCTTGGGGAATGGCAGTAAATCTAAATGAACTTTGGCTTTAATTTTCTATTTAAAAATAAATGTTTTCAGTAATTCAAAAGTCATTAAAATCTTAAATATATAAATAAAAGATTTTTTTTCCACATGAAATTTTTACATCTAGCCTGAAGTTTTTAATTTTGTAGATGGAGAATGATTAACATTTATGCTGCTGTAGACATACATCTTTACAAAACTTGTCATCTGGTTCACAATCTTTCCTGGTCTTTTGAACAGGAGGAGAGGTTAATCCCTCATTTCCTGTTTAGAAGGAACTGGAAACCTTATCCTAAAGGTTTTCTCATTCTCTTGCACTCCCAGTAGCCACTGGTGTTTTTAGTGGCATTATCACCTTGCTTGGGGTGAAATGATCAATTTTTCATTTTCTGTTCTTGATATACAAGAAAGACATTATGAATTGTTAGTCCTTTGCTATTTTCAAACCAATATATCCACATAGTAAGCATACAACCTGCTTCGTGATATATTTTTATTGTGTGTGTTGGGGGGGCTACAGAGTAGACAATCAAAATTGTATGGAGGCATCCATATGAAAAGTTGCTATTAGCATCTTATAGTCATTTATTTTCAGTAAATGGCAATTCTCTGCTTGTGAAAGTAGCTATACTTGTTGACCCAACTCAGAATCTATGGCAAGTAATCCTAAAATTAAGGTGGTGAGGTTAGTTATTTGGAAAAGTTGGGATCTAACAACTGAATATGCCAAATTACAGTTGAATCTTCATATTCAATAATTTTCCAATCAAAAGGCTGGATATGCAAAAAAAAAAAAAAAAAAAATGGGTAATTAGTTTAAAGTTAGTACAAATGGTTCTCAAAAACAACCATCATGATTATTTTTTTTTCTATAAAAAGGAAAAAAAATTAAATAAAAATCCAGTCCAACAGCATTTTTATATTAATAACATTCATAAACTTAGCCAATTTGGTGTTAAAAAAAAAATTACTAGAATAACTGCCCCCACATTTTCACATTAAAGGGGGAAAAAAATAATTGAGCATTTGTTTGCATTGTTGCAAGTGTGAGAATGCAAATAGGAATTTCTCTTGCTTGAAACAGCCACAAAATATATTTAAAATCTAAAAGAACACAGCTGAAAATTCTGATCAGTCAAAAAAGTCTTACATGCATGCAATAAAAGAAATAAAATGACATGCTATTAGCTTTCATGAATGTTCCAGTGATATGAGAATTTTCAAATCACATGAAAGAAATTCAATGAAGTTAGCTATCTTCATGCATCAAACATTTAAATTGTTTAGAGATCATAAGGGACTTTCCCGTTTTTCCCAATTAAGCTAAAAGAGAATTTTCATATACAAAATACTGATAAAGAATTACTGACAAAGTTGGACCTTTGTACCTGCAAAATAATGACATGCCAAAAAGACAGTTAAAATAATAGCGGTGTCGATGGAAAAACTATCTTCACTCCTTGGCAGTGTTTATCATTTTAAAAAGGGATGATTAGAATTTTGATAAAATCTAAACATGATGAAAGTGAATTTATAAATTTTCTTTGTTCTTGAGAATTGACAAAAATATCAAACATTATTTATTATATTGTTTATTGGAATGGCTGACAAAACATCAGCTAATTGCCAGATGATTTGAAGTAATAAGGATTTCCTTAGAATTGGTTTATGTATTTTAATTTAGTAAATTGGTAAATATTGCATTGAATTTTAATTGTATTAGCTTTTAGAATGGTGTAAATATAAAATTATTAAACAATCTAATAAATAGTGTTTAATATTCTTCTTGTAAATTCTCAAATAAAAACTGTATACATTCAATTTCATCATGTTTAGGTTTTATTCTAATCATCACTTTTTAAAACGGACATTATCAAGACTGAATGTAGTTAAAATAATAGAGGTGTCAGTAGATCAAGACTGAATGTAGTTAAAATAATAGAGGTGTCAGTAGATCAAGACTGAAGTAGTTAAAATCAAGACTGAATCAAGACTAGTTAAAATAATAGAGGTGTCAGTAGATCAAGACTGAATGTAGTTAAAATAATAGAGGTGTCAGTAGATCAAGACTGAATGTAGTTAAAAAATAATAGTAGATCAAGACTGAATGTAGTTAAAATAATAGTAGATCAAGACTGAATGTAGTTAAAATAATAGAGGTGTCAGTAGATCAAGACTGAATGTAGTTAAAATAATAGAGGTGTCAGTAGATCAAGACTGAATGTAGTTAAAATAATAGAGGTGTCAGTAGATCAAGACTGAATGTAGTTAAAATAATAGAGGTGTCAGTAGATCAAGACTGAATGTAGTTAAAATAATAGAGGTGTCAGTAGATCAAGACTGAATGTAGTTAAAATAATAGAGGTGTCAGTAGATCAAGACTGAATGTAGTTAAAATAATAGAGGTGTCAGTAGATCAAGACTGAATGAGTTAAAATAATAGAGGTTAAGATCAAGACTGAATGTAGTTAAAATAATAGAGGTGTCAGTAGATCAA
>CAHIKZ030002622.1:1280000-1380000 GCA_903632075.3 Acanthosepion pharaonis
CCCTTTTTGTTGCCATTGTCACTAGAACTTTGTTGTTGCTTACATGTTCAGTCCATGGTATTCTCAGCATCCTTCTGCATGTTGTTTCACATTTTTCCTTCATTTGTGAGGAGACTGTCCAGCATTCACTGCCATATAGGAGGCCTGATACTAGATAACAGTTCTGTGCTCTTTTCTTAGTTTCTAATGATATTTTTCTGTTTCTTAATATTTTGCTCAGCTTTTGGAAGTCATCTTTCACTATCCCATCTTTAGAGAAAAAAGTGCAACACAGAAATCCAATCTCTAATTTGCATGTTGGGCTGTTCCTTTTGTTAACAACCATGAATTCAGTCATCTTGCAATTGCTGCTTTGTCCTTTCTTCTTGCTTTCTTTTAATACCTTCTGTAGGAGTTCTTGTAGTTTCTTTTCTGTGTCATCTGCATATTTAATGTTAATGAACCTGGTAGGACCTCTCTCAGAATGGCCTCACTGTATAGGTTTGAAAAGGTTTGGTGAGAGTTCAACCATGAAGCAAATTCTTTTATTCCTTGTTGAAAAGGACTCTGGTATTCTGATCTCAGAAGCAATGCCAACAAGGAATATGGTAAATTTCATCTGGTACAATCACAAAAGTTCCTTGTTAATAAAAGTCAGTCAAAAGGTATAATAAAAAAGAAAAAGAAGAGGTGCAGATGGTTTAATGGTTAGCAGCTTGGACCAGGGAATTTGATAGTTTGTTACATTCACTTATATGCAAATGCCCTTGAGAAAGATATGAATCCATCTCTTCCCCTTTCAGCTATAGGTTAAATAGCAAAGCAAACTTGGCTCTTCAGCATTGGTTGGCAACCAGTTTTGGAGAAGAAGAACTTTGAATTCAAAATCAGTTGAGCATAGGGCTAGCATGTTGAGGCTGTGACCCCATACTCTATAGATGAAGTGTACAGGACTTGAGAGAGTAAAAATGAACATGAAACAATGCTCTCATTTGGTTCAAAGAAGGTGAGTTATTTTTTGGTGTCAGTGTAAATCCATGGTCAACAAAATAAACTCAAGACCAAATTATGTGGTTAGGATATTTTACAGCCTGTTTTCTTTTTTTTAATTTGACTGGCTTATTGCTTGTTGTTCATTAAGTATGACCAAATGGAAAGTTTTCTTAATGTTGAAACCTTTAAAAGTAGACATCAAGTCAGCATTATCAACATTTTTTTTCAAAATATCAGATTCTTTTTACAAGGAATCAAAGAATGGGTAAGCTTTTGTCATTGTTAATAAACCTGATTAAGTTAATTATATCAGAACAAATTTTCCATTTTCCAAAAAAAAAAAAAAAAAAAAAAAAAAAAAAAGTTACTTTTTGAATATTGGTATAACAAAGGTTTTCTGTATTACTGTTAAAGAGGAAATACATTTTACTTTCATGGTAAAATAATAACTGCAGTTTTCATTGTCAAAATATCAGTACAAAGTCAATTATTCATTCCAAAGCTGTTTGAATGGCAGAAGTTGGTCTTTGTACTGCTTTTGGGGTTACCAAAAATTTTTGGTTAATCCATTCTGCAGCCTTTTAAAAAATGGGTCACTTTTTTTTTCTTTTTTTAAAGTGACAATAAATAAAATGGTGGTCAATATATTATGTTGTTCGCAACAATGCACGCTACACACATGAAACCATTCTAAGGTGATTCTACATTTACACATGGGGAATACTCTCCAATTCTCTTCCTGATAAGCAATTAATAAAAAAAAAAAAAAAGAAAAAATGACATTTCTAACTTAGATAGCTGAGTAACAGGATCATGTATACCACTTCCTTTAGTTTTCTAACTTCTCACTGATGTCTTTGATTGATAAAAAAGTGTGGTGAGAATATCCAAAAAATGAGATCAGACCTATAAAACACATCTTGTCAAAATTGTAGACACCATGTAAGTAAAAATATTGTAACTACAAAGTATAGCAAAACCCAATAGAAAAATTCCCTTTGAAAAGTATTCAGCACAGGGACAGTTATTTTCTTTAAAAAAGACAAAGAGAATGTCATACTTAGAGAGAAAACCTCAAATTAAAAGAGAGCCATCTATGCCAGGAGTGTCCAAACTTTTCAAAGAGGACCAGATTTGATGAGGGCCAACCATTATTCTTGGTATTCTTTGAACCATTATAATTAAATGCAAATGAAAATTTTATTGCAAATGGCCTATTTTCATTTCTTCACAAGGATGACAAATTTAAACAGGTCTTACCAAAATCAATCAGCCTGTCATATCTGAACCCATATATAAATATATCTCAGGTTAATCTTAAACATTACATATTATTGATAATTAATGTAGCCTGTCAACTTTTAAGTTAAAAACACATGAATAGGAATATAACCCAAACATTCATCTTATTAAGAAGTAGAAAACAAAGTGACACAAGTCCAAGTGTCCAAATATATTTATAACTGATTTTGACTAACAGAAAAACTTAATTCACTAAGATTTTATAATTTATTCATCTCAGATGATCAAAACAAATAACTTGCTTGTACTTATGTGAAGGGTGATACTGAGATTAGGACTACAGTATGTAGGCCAGATCTGGTTCAAAGGCAGTGATCTTAAGAAGTGGCTGGAAAAAACCTAAGTCAGAGTCATACTGCCAAAGGAAACAGTGCTGCTGCCATCTTTTGGTAAAACATGAAATTGCATTTCTTAGTTGTGTACTTTACATACTCCGATTCCAGAATCTATACAGGCTTTAAAATGTATACTTGGGAAAAAATTCTATGCTAAAGTCAACAAGATATTGACTGGAAGAAGATAAAAATTAGCAAAAAATAATAGGAAATTTTGTATAATGAAATATCTATGCTAAGTAACCAGGAATTTGATTGAATGGAACAAGATAAAAATTAGCAAAAAATGAAATTTTGCATAATGAAGTTGTTTGTTTAAAAGCATATCAACTTCTTATGGCTTATTTAATGCCAAAATTTAGTTTTCTTTGGAGCATTAGTAATTTCATTTACAAAAATGTATTGCTGGTAATTTTTTTTTACTATGAAAATGTATTGTTGGTATTTTTATACTTTCATAGTGTTTTGACCCCAGTTTAGAGGTTAATTATTTGCCCATAGCTGGGACCCTAACAGCAATTAAGAGGTGGTTCCACACACCTCAAAACTTCCCAATCAGAGGCCTTGCTGCTAGATGTAGTTTATCATCAGACCCAGGATGGTTGTATAATGAAATATCCATGACAAGTAACCAAGAATTTGATTAGAGATGATATTGATAGGAATGAGATAAAAATT
This sequence comes from Acanthosepion pharaonis, assembly GCA_903632075.3. Classification (NCBI taxonomy): domain Eukaryota; kingdom Metazoa; phylum Mollusca; class Cephalopoda; order Sepiida; family Sepiidae; genus Acanthosepion; species Acanthosepion pharaonis. Next base: position 1,283,288 of record CAHIKZ030002622.1, read on the forward strand.
AGAAAAAAAATAAAATGAAGTTTTGTATAATGAAATATTTATGCTAAATACCCAAGAATTTGATTGGTGATGATAAATGGAACAAGATTTACTTCAAATTACAAAGATAACATCCTTGTAAATTGTTTTGGTTGCAGTAATTACTTTTCATGCTCTGCAAAAAAGCCCAAAATTTCTGTCTTGAAAGAAAAACAATTTCCATGGTTATATTTTAATCCAAACAACCCAACAAAAAGTTTTCTTAAAAAATAATATTTTTTTAAAATGTACATTTAAATCACGGCTCTCCACAGCTTTCTTTTTGCTTTGATACCTATAATTCACACATTGTCCTTCTCCAAAAACAAAGATGACAGTGTATTCCTGTTGCCTTCTTTCTGGATTGGTTGTCAATCTGCCCTGCAATTTAACCTATAACTAGGTGCAGAGAAAGAGATGTGTTCATACCTTTCCCTAGGGCAATAGTGCAACATGAAAGCAAAACTGTCAGAATTTGAATCCAGCTTCATAATCCCATTTTCCATGCTGTTAGCTGTTAAGCAATGCTAAAATGTATAAATTATGTTCCAGAGCAAAAATGATTCTCTGATAATGGTCAGTTAAAGTTTTAATTTTGTTTCTATTTATATTTTGTGAATGGAAAAATTTAATTTAATTAATTTAAAATAACCATGAAAATTTTTCTTTGCTTATCAAGACATTTATTACAATTACTTAATGTAAAACCAAAAATATTATCATGTCAAATAGGGGGGGGGGGTAGTAGAGGGGAGAAAAAATACATTTCATAAAAATATATAGGTTGAGCAGAAAATCCCTGGGCAACTCTGTTCTTTTTCTTCTGTTCAGCTTCTTTTTTCATTCATTTTTCCAAAATACACTAGAGAGAAAAAAAAACTTGAAGTTTGTGTGAGGAGGTCATAAAAGTGTGACCTTCTATGGAAAAAGAAAGCTTTTCTATTGGAAATTCTGATTCCAAAGAGACCTTTGGAGCAGGTTATTCTGAAATCTACAGTCCTAAGAATAATGAAAGAAAATTTGGGATTGAAATTATCATTGTATTAAGCAACTGGAAAGAGATGGATGCAAGCAAAACTGCTTTACAACAACTTTTTGCCCAGTGAGTTTGTGTCCATCCTGTTTGATATAAAAAAAAAAAATAAAATAAAAAATAAAAATACTGAATAAACCTGAACAAATTAAAATGAAAGAAAATAAAGAAAAAGGGTGTCTTGTTGCCCAATAGACAAGCAAATAAATAGATGCAAGAAACATGCTTTTAAGAATATTTGAAAAGGAAAATATGACAAAAAAGGAAAAAGCAAATTTAGAAGACAAAGACCTCAGAAATATAATGGAAGGATTAAAGAAGTAATAGTTATTGGTTGTCAAAAATGGTTGAATATCAAAGTGCAAATTGAAGGGAGATAATTGCTAATGCATGAAGATTTTACAAAAGGACATATGTTGGCAGACAACACCCAATAAAATAAAATAAAATATAGTTTTAATGACTCATTTTTCTTAGAATATTTTAAGAAACAATGTATTATTAAAAATTAATTCAGTTTTTAACATTTAAAAATATATATTTTAACTGAACATATGAAGAATCAACTGAAATTTTGGAAAAAATGTTTAGTAGTTATTGAAACAAATTCTTTGCCTTTTCCCTTTTTTGAAGTTAGCAGATAAAACTAAATCTAAAAAAATATCTATTAAAAGGTTTTTCTTGTGATTGACATTCTTTCATTGGACAGAAAAGATATACTTTACCAAATAATAATTTTACAAATCTCTTATCTGAACATTTTTCAATATTTCATGTCATTTAAACATAATTTACTTTAAAATTTATTATAAAAAGATTCGACTTGAAATTTCATAATTCAGTATTAATTTTCCTTTGACTTGTTAAAACATTGACTCCCAGAAATCAGTTATAAAATCTGACTTCAAACACCAACTTTATAATAGTCAACTTAAGCAATAAAATATTTTGATGCATCTTAATATTGTTTTCACACTAAAAGTATCACTGCAAATAAACTTCTTGTTGTCACCTGCTGATGAATATACATCAGAAAAACAAGAACTCGTAATCAGTATCATAATAAAAACTGCCAACCACAACTCATGGATGGCTGTCAATGTGCTAAATATTACAATTAATAATTTTTTTTTACTAAGAAAAAACAAAAACATGTAAGATAGATGGTTTGAAAACTTGAAAAATTTTACAAACAAATCTAATGAAAACAAATTTCAGTCATGTAAATACAGCAAAATAATTTCTTTGATAAAATATAGTTTTTAAAACAGTGAGTGTATTTTTTTTTTTTTTTTTTAATGTGAGAAGTATTTCTGGCTATCAGTTTTGTTTTTTTTATATAAAAAAAAAAAAAATTATTATTGTGAAATTCTTCCACTGTGTTCATTTGTAACATTTCAACTATTACACTAAAATTATTTCTTTAAATTAAAATTGTCTCCATAATTGTTTTACAGATTCATAATTCAATTTTCTTGTAAGGTAAAAAATGATTTTAGTATGAATTCCTGCAAGGCTTTATCATGTTTATAAAATCATATAAAATCTTCTGGGATGAGAATTAGTAGTAGTAATATTTTCTGAAATAAAACATAACTATTGAATTGTTTTTCCTTTGAGTTTTTTTTTTAAATCACAGAAAATCAATTATTTGTCATAAAAATGCATTTTCATAAAAAACAGTTAAGAACATAAAAAACACACATACACATCCATCAAAGATATTATTCTCAGCTTGAATATTATAGATATTATTATAGATAACATTTTGACCAAGTATAATGCATCAATAGGTATTGGTTAATCAAGTATTGCAGTCATCCTGTGGCCAGGAGTCCAATCAAGAAACAATATCACAGAGACAAGATAACATAAAAATCAACACAGATAAGATATCCCATATCTAGCAAAATAATGGACACCTGAAGATGGCCAGAGAATACTTGGCCAAAATGTTATCTATAAAAATACATCATAATTCTGCTTTTTGCTTAGTTCATACATTAAGCTCTGTAAATACCATTATAAATAATGGACTATTTCGTTTTTGATTGTGAGGAAAGGCAGAAAAGACATTTCAGAGATGTTGTTTGGTTTCAGTGAGAGAAACAGAAGACAGAGGAAGTGATAACATTCATGTGTTTAAGCTGTTAGATTTCAGTGAGAAAAAGAAAGAGAGGAGGTGATAATGATCATGTGTTTAATGACTGTTACAATGAAATGGAAAAACTTGTCAATTTTAAAATATTTTCATTTGTATCCTCTTACTTCTTTAAATAATGACCTGCATTCATTGTTATTGCAACTTTTTGTTAAAGTTGTTAAGTTGAAATGTTTAACAATGCAATGCAGGAACTTCCATACATATATTATTTACAAGGAACTTATTCAATTAAAAACTGAAGAATTATGATTCATCAGAAAATTCAACTAGAAAGCACAGAAACCATATAATTAAACTACCATTTTATAATAATCAAGATGCAAACTACATTTTGAATAAATCAAATAATTCCAAAGATAGCTTTAATTTGCCTCAATTTCTAACATGAAGCATAGTCATTTACTATTAAATTTCAACAAGTATTTCTATAAGTAATGATATCAATGTGCATTACACTCACTTAACTTAAGTTTTATTGAACTCCTGGCCTTGTCAGTGTCTGCCAGTGTGTATAAGCAGCTCTGGGCCCATTATCTGAAACATGGACCTTACAGTCTCAACTTCAATGTCTGAGAGACTGCTTTCTTGCCATAGGGGTGAATATTTATATATCACTCTCATACAGCACTTTCTTACATGAGCAACCAAGAGGACATCCATCAGGTCAATCTTGTACTGAACTTCTCTGAAGGACACACAGTACAAATTCTACTCTGGCATGATCTGGGGTGAGACACGCACATAATTTTATATCTGTTGTACTTCAATCCTAAATCTCAGACTGTCACTTTACAATTGTTAGTAAGCAGCAGAAAATAATCTTAACAAATTGCTTATTTCCAATCCATGCAGTTGACTTGCAATAATTGTCTGAAAGTTGTGATAAAAATCTACAGGAGAAAAAGAAACAGTAAAGTTCAAATTAACACATTATGATATAATGAAACGAGTCAGACTGGATTCAGATTTTAGATTTAGAGATTCTTGATAAATTCCAAAGAAGAATCTGCAATATTATCAGTCCTGACCTGACAGCTTTAGTCACTTTTTCCACTGCTATAATGTAGCTTTCCTGTGCCTTTATATAAATATTTTCATTGTAATTGTTCAGGTGAGCTTTCCTCTTTAGTAACCTCAACTTTATGAATTTAAGTGCAGTAACTGATTGGTAGCTAGGTCTCAGCAATTTACAGTTGAAATTGCTAAATCTAACAGCAAGTTCTATGATAACAGTTTAGTTTCTTCTCTTGTACTTCTTACCTATGGAACTCTCTTCTGGTTTCTTGCTTTCAAATTGAGTTTGATCTTCAAAAATTTAAATGCAATGTCAATCAGTCTCATTCCTGTTCTTTTATTGCCCTTTCTCTTTAATAGATTTTTTTTCACACTCAGTAACTCCTTGCATCTTAATGACTTTATCACATTATTGGGGTGAAATGATTTAAAAAAAAAAAAAACAAAAAAAACATAGATATATATATATATATATATATATAAAGTGGAAAATGGCTGTTACGCCCACCTGCTAGGGCGACTAGGTAATTCCTGTTGAAGACACCTGCTTGGGCACATTTGTGTTTTTCAACACCCACAGACAACCTGTGGCATATAATATAATTATAATGAGCAGATATGTCAGTTAATGTTATTGAGAGACAGTGCAATCTGTTATGAACAAATTCTGTATACTTAATGATTGACTGATTTGTTTGTTTGTTTGTTTGTTTTTGTTTACAGTTTATCAACCTTTTGCAGTTTATTTAGAGCCAGAAAACATTTTTAGATTGTAAAATTTTGGCAGGGAGAGATAACGTTTTACTGATACAAGTCCTACTAATTAACCCATAGCTGGGGGGGGGATGTGGATTTATAACTTTTCCCAAGGGTAATTGTACATATGTGAATATAATGAACTTGACTGGAATTGGAACTCAAGTTTCCAGTTTACAATTCGGAGCTGTTATCGTGCATGGTGCCAGACCCATTCAGAAATATCTATACTATCAACTATATACAACTGCTTTCTAAGATCAATGATTAAAAATGTCTTTGACTAAGTGAAGCCTGAGGGTCTTGGCAAAGATCATCCTTCTTTGAACATTGTGGACTGACACTGGAGATTCCATAAAGAACTGTACCAAATAACAGAAACCATATCATTTGAGGACTACCAACAGCAGCAAGAACTAAAATGGATAGCACAGAGAAGAGAAAAGAGAAAATCATGACAAAAATCAAGATGTTGACATTCCACTCAACTTCAAATAAAAGATCAAGAAGAAAACCCCTATGAATACTGGAGCAAATGATAACTACTGAACTTGAAGAATGTATTTTCCTGAAAATATTGTTTTGAAGAGAGAGATTTTATAAATTTTAACTGAAAGCAGTACTGGCTGATAGGTCAATGAATGCCAAATGTTTTCTTGTAGGAAACGTCTAATATTATCATTACCATCTGTAGTTGTAAAGAGATGAATACATCTTCCGTCTGGTTATAAATAAAAATAACAGAAAAGGCTCTCTAGCCCTAGTTGGCAACCAGTCTAAGTAAAGGAAAACAACCCAAAAGAAGTTAGATCCACTTCTGCTCTATGAGTAAAATGGCAAAACATTGGTGTTGAGGGCTTGTAAGTCCACCTTGTAAAAACTATTTGCTAAAAGGTGATTGGCATGTAAGCTGAAGAACTGATCAGATCCAGGATTTAGTCTGTTATTCTGAGAGAATAATGTGTGTAAAGTAAATGGTTTGCAAGGTAATAAAAGAAGAAATTAAAAGTAAAATATTAATGTTGTTTGTAACATTAATGAATATTTTTGGTGGGTGGAAAAAAATTACCTACTTTAATTTAAGCAAACCAATGACTAATTTTTCATTTGTTTCTATTGACAGATATCAATATCAAATCAATATGAAGAGAGTTTTTAAACCAATATTTACGTTCATCCATTAATGTTTACGGCTAGCCTTCAATAAGCAGCAAGAACAATAGATCAAGAAATATTAAAGCACATAATTAAAGTGGGTTAATTAAAAACATATGCAGATTTTGAGAAATTTAAGAAGTTAATTAAAAAAATAGAATCAAATAAAATGTTAGGTTAAGTCAAGCAATAAAAAGCAAGCAGAAAAAGAAAACAGGAAATAGAATAAGCAATGTTTATAATAATCATATATATGTGTGTGTGTGTGTGTGTATATATATATATATATATATATAATTATTTTTTTATAAAAAAAAATTATAACATAAGTATGTTATAAAATCACTACAAAAATAGCCATTTTGTTTCAACACACTCTGTGTCTTATCAAGTGATGATGTTGAAAAAAAAAAAAAAAAAAAAAAAAACAAAACAATGATTATGCTTCTTGGTGTTATTGCAACTAAGATGTAATAATATCACCCACATATGAAAATAAAACAAAAAGTGGTCCACATGTGCTTATATATTACACATACACATGTGCCTGCCAATATAAGGCAGGGTGGAGCTACTAACAGTAATTGCTTGACTCAGTCAGTTTGAGTCAGTGATTGGACTTCATTTGATTAATAACCTAGGTTGCGCTTCCGAATATGTTGACTGAGCGTTTAGGGTGCTGCACAGGAATTGGTCAGTTAAACATTTACAGTTTTTAGATGCTGTTTATATCAAGCTTCATTGACCAACTTTCTTCGTTCTCTGTGGGTCATGAATAATTTTTTTTAACGTTTTAAACTCACTAGGAGCTTATTTACACAGATTTGTTTGTTTTTAATAATAAATTCATTTTAGTCATCACTCCTTATTTACCCCTGTGTCTACCTTTTTCAGTTTCACTGTTTTGATTATTGTCATTCCAATGAATCTTTCTGAAGTAGTGTTGGATGAAAAAGGTCCCTTTAAAAGAATGCATCCCATCATTTTCAGACCCATATTTAAATTATGTGGTACCAAAAAAAATGTTTAAATATATTTCTATAAATATTTTATTTAGTGGGTTAAAATGTTTGACTAGCCATCTATTTTTTTTTTTTTTTTTTAAACAGTGAAATTAATGTCTACTGGCCTATAGAAGTGTTATTAAAGCAAATGTGCTTCTTGATAGAAATCAAATCTGTTTTCCCTTTTTAGAAAAGCCATCACAACAAAGCAAAATTTAAATAGAGTAAATGAACTCTGCCTTGCATTGACATTTTCTTGTGGGTGAAGTATAAAGTACACTTGGCTCAAAAGTGGTTTCACAGATTAAAATTGGAGTACAGATCTGATTCCAGTAGAGACATTTTCTTTAATAAGGCTTTCAATCACTAGGCTGGTAGATATTAATTTCACTATAAAAAAAACAAACATATCTACTCAAACACATGTACCAATAAATATGTTTAGACTCTAGAGTAAGAAAGAATTTTTTATATATATATATATATATATATATATATATATATATATATTATAGTAAGAAAGAAGTTATATATAAAAAATTATATTGAAATAATTCCTAATAAAGTTAGTTCACCATATCATATTAGACAATTTTTTTTCCCCTGAATCTATCTTACATATTTATAAGTCTACCATTTATCCATGTATTGAATATTTCTGACGCTCCTGGTATATATTTAGAGATTCTTGATAAAATCCAAAGAAGAATCAGCAATATTATTGGTCCTGACATCTCAGCTTCAGTCACTTCCCTATTGCTGTAATGTAGCTTCCCTGCACATTTTCTATAAATACTTTAATGGTAAGTGTAAGTTCTATGCTAATAGATTCTTTTCTCGTACTTCTCGCTTGTGGAACTCACTTCAGGCTCCATGCTTTCCAGCCAACTTTGAATGCAATGTCAATTGTTATCTACTAACATTTTGATTACTCTTCTACTGTTCTCATTCTTTAATAATGTTTCTCTTTTTTTCTTAATCTTTCACACCCAATAACCCCATGTGGCTTTATTGCCTTGAATTGGTTGATATGATAAATAAATAAATCATATATATATATATATATATATATATATATACACACACACACACATCTTACCAGTTTGTGAATGGAAGGGATAATTCTGAGGAGAATATGAATGCAGGGAGAGTTCAATGTAGACTACAGAGCATTATAATAATAAAATGGAGACTTTAATTATTCATTTCAATTGTAATTAATTATAATTTATTTTGTGAATACTGGGGTATTCTATTTTCAGACCAAAATCACCTCCATAAATCCAACGGAGGAGATTTTGGTCTGAAAGAGTTAAACACCTGTGTTCATAAAATAAATTCTCCATCTTATTATATATATATATATATATATATATATATATATATATATATATATATATATATATACACACACACAAATCATTTTTATATACTAAGAATAATATTAATTATATACCTATATACTAAGAATAATATAAATTACACATTTCTATAGTAAAAATAATATAAATTATATACTTATATAATAAGAATAATATAAATATATATTTTCTTGATATAAATTTTAGCTCTGTTATATATATTAGTACAAACATAACCCTGCAGAATTTTCTATTTACTACTTGATCCAATGTCTATTAAGGACAGAATATGTATTTCAACTTGGCACATTGATAATTCAATATACAGATTGTAGAATGTTAAGTAATTTTTAAACATTTTAAGCATTGGATTAATAAAAAGAGGGATTTAATTCTGTAAAATCTATTTCAAGGCTGATTTCATGGGGTTAAAAAAAAAAAAGGAAAATTTTTCAGAAATATTGTTGCATATTGCTTCTGATATGAATGTGTATCAGTTTCCCAAGTTTATTTAAGAAAAGAGAAATAGCTATAGTATCATACTTGACTTAGTTTCTAGATTGAAGCACTGAGTAGAAGATATGCCTATTTTGTTGTGATGACTGTTCAAATAGCTAAAGGAACAGTGAACATGTTAAAGACTTCACAGTATTAAGCATTTATATCGGTTATATTTAATAAATTGTACAAATAGTTCACTCAGCATTTTTAGTTCATGAGTTAAATCTGGGTAAAATATCTCAGAGTTCATTTTAATTATGTGGGTATTTTGTAGCAACTTTAACATTTCCATTGCTGTAGCCGTAATTATATATCTTTACAAACCTTACATTGCCAGCTGGTGACATACATGTACATTTTCAAGATAGCATTATATTTTACTACCTAGTGTTTTTGTTATAAATTAAATAGTGCTATTTCCAAACCAATGTTGACAACTAATATGCATTTTTTTTTATTATTATATTGTGCATTTGAGGCATTGATTAGCTTCGTCTGTACTGCAGTGTCCAGTCAAAATCAAAATGGGGTCATCCATGAGAAATCGCTATTAGCCTCTTCATAGTTATTTATTACCAATAAATGGCAATTTCCTATTTTTCTCCCAAAAATGAGCCAGCACAGCCAGACTACAATGCCACAGTGAAAGTGCTAATTATTCAAGTTTTTTTTTGGTCTTTTCATTCGACTTGTAATTTTATATTATTTAAAGTGGAACTAATGTTTTCTTTGTTGCTATGATCACAATGTTTTAACCATTGGTCCCTCCAGACTTCTTCAGATCAGAGTAACCTTTAGAGAATTTCAAACTGAACCCTTTATTCAATTCAATTGTTCTCATTCTGCTGTCCATGTCTAGAGACATCTTGTCTTATTTAATTGTTCAATTATTGCTAGTTCTGTTTCTACTGAGCCACGTTATATGCATACTACCTGATCCAAGGATTGAACTCACAATTCACTAATCAATGCTTTAACCCTATAGGCCAGGGGGTCCTCAACCAGGGGGAAGGATTTCAGGTCTGAGAGGGGGAATCTTTTACCTTTTCACAAGTTTCTCATTGACTGTAATCTTCATCAGAATAAAAATGATTTAAATACCTTACCTTTTATTGAGCTTTTTGTTTATTGAAGTATGCTTAAATAATTAGTTACAAATTAAAACAAATTACAGTATATGTATTCAAGTTTAAAAATTCATCAACAATTTTCTATTGTTATAAAATTTGTAAAATAATCCATGTAAATAAAGATTTTCAATAATATATGCATATTATTTGGGATGCATCTTTTGAGTTGGACAGTCTTGGAAAATGTGGAATTAAATTGACATATGGTGAAAAGGATGCATTGGGCAAGAAAAGGTTGAGAACCACTGCTTTAGGCCATTGAATAAAGAGTTCAGCTTGAAATTACTTGAAGATTACCTGTATCCACAAACACCTGAAGGAGGCTGGAGAACACAATGGCCAAAACATTGTGATAAAAAAAAAAAAAAAAATAAAGATAAGGACATTAGTCCAACTGTAAATAAAATAAATAAATTCTAGAAATTCAGATAAAAATGATGAATATTTCTTTCATTGTATTTATGTAAGTTTTTATCACCATTCTCAGATCATTAATATGAGAGCATTAATCTAGAACAGTCATGGAAAAACTGCTGCTTGTGAGCCTCATGCATCCCAATTGTTTTTTTAATATACACGGCTAATTTCATGGGGAAAATAATGTTATTGGTTTCCTTTTCACTTGTTCACTCACATACATAACCACATACATAAATAATAATTAAGTACAATGTTTCTTGAATTTTCTAACTTTTCCTTGAAGATAACATTTTCTATCATTTTAAACCATTGGTGATTTTCACTAAGGAAGATCATAAGTTTAAGCTCCTTTGGCTTCAGAAACAGGAAACATTAATAATTATTTTTATTCTAGAGAATAAATATACTTTTAAAAAATGCTTTTGCATCATCAAATGAGTAAATTAGAAACAAATCACATGCAGCAGTATGTGTTAATTACTGTCATCAGTGATATTATACCAAGACTTCATTTTTTTTTTTTTTATTATAGAAAATTATAGAAAGAATTTTTCCCTTAAAAAAAAAAAAAAAAACAACACATTGACTTTCCCCATCCCCATTTCTAAAGGAGATGCTTATGTACACTGTCTTTTGTTGGGAAAATGTTTGCAGTATAATTAATGAAAAATTACCATTATTTTTTTTTGAATAGTGCAACCCACCTTATAATGAATTGCGACTCATGCATCCCACTGTTCAAAAAAGGTTGCCCATGCATGATCTACAAGGTACTTGAAATATGCTTTTTTTTTTTTTAATTCCTGATCCGTACCACTTAGTCTTTGTACCAAACACTAGTGCAAGCACAATTTAATTAGTTCTTTTAATACTCACCATTATGGCATGTTTATTTTTAAATAATTTTCTCTGTGGCAGGATTATTTTGTTCCAGAAATTAAAAATTCCCATTCACATGACTTTTCCATTTGACTATCTTTATTTGGTACAAGAGATTACTTAATTGTTGTAGGATAGAAAAAAAAACAATGAGGTAGTTATAAGATGAAAGACAAACTAGTAGCAAATTACTAACAAGTACAGTGCTTCACCTAAGAAATTCAAAACCTGTTATCTTGTATTCTTTGTCCAGAAGGCCAAACATATTTTATTAACATTTTTTTTTAATTTACCTGAAACTGGGTATAACATCTATAGATATTAAAAAAGGGGGGTGGCTAGCTAATCCTTGTTGCAGACACCTGTTGAGGCACATTTTAAAACCAACAGAACCAACCTGTGGTTTATACTGCAACTATGCTGAGAAGACCTTAGTTACAGTTTCTAGGGTAGAGAGAGCATAATCAGTCATGATCAGTAGTTGAACAAGGCCATTATGTTCAAAGCCTCAATTCCAATGCCATGTGATAATGTTAGCATGACCATCCAGAGTTGTGTTTACCCAGTTACCCTCACAAGGGTTGGCTTACATGATGGTATGGTTTTCAGAAACTTCCCAACAGTGTCACATGCTGAGATTACCCCCCCCCCCAATGCCGTTATCATCAAGAACATCACCTTAAAAAATTGACTCTGGAGTTTCAGAGTTTCATGGTCTAATAATCTAATCACCCAGCCACATGCCAAGAAATAACATACTAAATTAACTATCTACACAATGTGACTAATCAGACTGGCTAAAACTTATATATATATATATATAAGTTTCATTAAAAACAACTACTTTCCTTGTTGGCTGCCGGGTCATGTAATTTAATAATCATTTATTTGGACAGCAATCCCTCTTTTATACAACTAGTAGTAGTTTTTAACGCAACTTGTATAAAAGAGGGATTGCTGCATATATATATATATATATATATATATATATATATATATATATATATATGTGGGTGTGTTTGTGTGTGTGTGTGAGAGATATATAATTTCTTATGTCAAGAAAAATTTTGAAAAAAAGTTATGACATGCCAAATTAAAAAAACTATTTCTAAATTTTGAAACTTCCAGTGTCTCTTGTTCATGGGTATGTGTAGTCACAACAACATAAACAAACCCAGTCCGCTGAAGTCCAAATGGATGAAATGCATCACAAAAACTTTTTCCAATCGATTTGTCATATATATATTGCACATCGAGTGGCACACAAAAAAAAAATAGTGCCTAATATATAATAATAGAGCTATAATATTATATATATATATATATATATATATATATATATATATATATATATATATATCAAAATCCACTAGTCAATTTCATATATATAACTTTGGTAACTGTTATTTATAGTTTCATAACCACCAGAATTCCTTTAAATATTAAAAGTTAAAAATTAATAAAAAGTACTTATCATATTTACATTATTTCATGCTTTTTAGTAAAAAAAAAAAAAAAGAAAAACTTGTTTTAAATTGCAATGCAAAAATGAGTTTTTTCTTTTTTTTCAAGGGGTTAATGTTTATTTTCAAGGCTTTATTTTCATGCCATCATCAAACCTTTGTTGTGTCGTAATACTGTAATTCCCTGGCAGCCATTCTAAAATTGGAAACACACACCTACACAGGTCAGTCAGAAGCAGGAAACATACAGCTTCAAAAAGAAGTGAGGAACTGTTGATGATTCCATCTCTAAAATCTAATAACCCATCCATAAAACTCAGATTTTGAAATTGTTAGAGGATGCTAACTTACTTCCCCTATAAAGGACAATAACTCAAAATACAATTGAGTACATCCCTTGTCCACCAGTCAGTGCAGTACTTCTGAATTCAACATGGTCACAAGCTGACCCGTTTTGTGGAATTTAGGTTTATAACAGAAATCAATCATCCTGATTGAAATTCTACAATGAAATATTTCAATGATTTCCGACTAGTCTTTTCTTTATCTTGTCTTGCTTTTCATCACAAAAAAAAAAAAAAACATAGTATGGCACAAGGCCAGAGCATAAAGGAATCGGAAGATTGTTGCATCAGTCATTCTTTAAAGTATGAAAGCAAAATTTCTGTTTTTTTATTGAAGTTTGAAATAAAAACTTCTGCTGAGATGAGCTCACATATCTCAGAAGCTTGTCTTACATGGACAGTGTATGAATTAATTCAATCATGGAAACCTCACGGTTAGACAGGGCTGAAATATTCAGATTTCATTGTTTACTTTAACTATTAAAGACTAAGTTAACTGATAAAATTAAGATAACTACATTATGTTCTTCGACTTTACCAAAATTGTGAGAGAAAACCAAAAAGGTAAGGATATAGGTACAAATAATTTATACAATATTTCCTCAAAATCTCAGATAAAGATTATTATTTGACATTTATCTCTGTATAATTGTGTTTGCTTTTTAAAGAATAGTTATCTGTAGCTATATATCTGTATCACTTGAGTGAAGAAAAAAAAAAAAAAAAAAACCTTAATTTATTCCTAGCTTTTTGTCCAGGTGTTTATCATTCATAAACAAATTTTTGCAATTTTCTAAAAGCAATGACATTTGTTTAAAAATAAATATTGTAAGATTTCATTTTTACTTTCATTTTTTTTTATTAGATGAAGAATTGTCAACTATTATTATACATTTTGACTCGTATTTACTTTCATCTTATTTTTTTTTATTTGCTTTCCGAGTAATGTTGTTTCAATCAAAAGCAACTAAAAACTAATTGGTTGAGTGTACTGATAATGACGTTTGCTGTGTATTTATAAATAATCACACAGCAAATGTCATTATGAGTACACCCAACCCACTCACCACTATAGAAAGCTATTTAAAGATAAAATAACTTCTAAAAATCACTAATATTTGTTGACTAACCTAATTAAAAAAATAATTTTTTTTTTTTAATAAAACAAAATTTAATAAAGAAAGAGTAGAGAGTTATCTGATCAGTGTTTTGCAAAGTCTTCCCATGAGGACAGGGGTTTCTCAACCTTTGGGGTTCAAGGTTTCCCAGAAGAGTGTGGATTTTGTTACTTTTCCTTAATTTTTTTTATTTTTTTATTTTATTTATAGAATTTGGAACCCATGATTGTAATCTTCATCAGAATAAAATCAATTTAATTACCCTGACATTTTATTGAACTTTCTGCTTATTGAATTACAATAGCCTGGCACTCTATTGATTTTTTTATTTTTTTTCTTTATTGACCTATGCTCAGTTTTATTTAATAATTAGTTATGATTTAAAACAAATTACTGTACATGTAGTCAATTTTCAAAATCCATCATTTTCTATTGCAGTTAAATTTGCAAAAACTCTATAAAAATAATTCATGTACATGTACTGATATGTAAAAAAAAAAAAAAAAAAAAAAAAATGAAAATTTTCAGTGACATATACGTATTATTTGGAATGCAGTGTTTGAGTTGGACCTGACATTCTGATTTATGGTGAAAAGGATCCACTGGGAAAAAAAGATTGAGAACCACTGCATTAGGGATTGCTCAAGATTAAAGTGTAGTATATGTTGTCTTTTATTAAAGTAAGAAAATAATTACTTGAATTTCAACTGTCTGCTTTGGAAAACTTTCAGATATTTTAATGAAAGAAGACACTCATTTCCTAAAAAATACTTCACTTCAAATAAAACTCTGAGCCAGACACACAAGCTTTAACTGGAAAAGGCTTAAATTAAAATGGAACAACAGAAATAGATTGAGTTTATGTATGTTTTTTTTACAGCTTATCAACCCTTTCGTAGGTTATTTAAAGCCAGAAAAATATTTTTAGATTGTAAGAATTTGTTGGAAGTCATAATGATTTACTGATAAAAGTCCTACATAGCTGGTAGAAGACAAGGTGGATTCATACCTTTCCCCAAAGGGTATTTGTACGTAAGCGAATATAATGAATCCAATGGAATTGGAGCTTGACTCCCTGATTTCCAATTCAGAATTGTTATTCATTGCACCACCCACACATCCAAGCTTACAGTACCTGATATTCCCAAGTAGTCACCCATCCTGGCTACTGACCAAGTTCAATGTTGCTTAACTTTGGTGATTGAACAGGAACCAATGTTTCAACATGATATGGCCATAAGCTATACCACCCACACAGCCAAGCTTACAGCACCTGGTCTTCCCAAGCAGTCACCTATCTAGTTACTCTCCAGGCTTAACGTTGCTTAACTTCAGTTATTGTACAAGAACTGGCATTTCAACATGATATGGCTGTAAGCCAAAAGCAACTAGTATAATACTTAGATGAATTAGATAAATAGTTTTACTTAGAAATATTATTTAAAAAAAAAAAAAAAAAAAAAAAAAAGAAAGAAAAGAAAAAAACTTAAGTATGTCTTCTTTTTCATTAACACTTTTCTTGCTATTATTGTATGTGACTTCCTTTTGGACTAAATTGTTTGCCTTCACTGTACCCCCCCCCCCCCATATTGTTTCAGTTATATACCCAGACCCAAAGAAAAACAGAGTTTCCAACTGCTGTAACATAGCATCTCTGTGCCTTTTCTATAAATATTTTCATGGTAATTGTTCCGATTAGATTTCCTCCTTAGCACTTAGACATTATAAATTTAAGCACATTTACACACAAATACTCTTGGGACAGTTATGAATCCAGTTTTTCTCCCCCCAGCAATGGGTTGAATAGCAGGACAGACTGGGCCTTATAGCCTTGGCTGGTGACCAGTCTTCTTCAGAAACAAATGGCAACCTTCTGCAAGAAAATCTTCAGCGTAGTCAATCATGAATCAAAAGAGACAGTCACTTAAGCATGTATCATATATGGCATATAACTGACTAGATCGACAACAAGGACTTATTTTACAGTTGAAATTGATAAATGTAACCATAAGCTCTATGTTAACAGTTTCTTCACTCATACTTCTCGCTTGTGGAACTCTTTTTAGCTTCTTGCTTTTCAGTTAATTTTGATCTTCAAAAATTTAAATGCAATATCAATTATTATCTACCATTTTCTTAATTCCGGTTCTTCTATTGTTCTCTCTCCTTAATAATGCTTCTTTTTTTTTTTTCTCTCTCTCATTCTCTCACACTTAGTAACTCCTGGTGCCTTAATGGCTTTATTGTCTTGCTTGAGGTGAATTGCAAAAAAAAAAAAAAAAAAAAAAAAGTGTATATTATGCAAGACAAGGAAATTATTACAAAGAAAAACCACATATAATAATTATAGCATCCTGTCTATCTAACAAAATTTAAATATGACATTTTCTTGCAACTAAGAAAAAATAATTTCTCCCTTCATTACTAACTCTATGCTTTAACAACTTTGACCATAACTAGATTAAACTGCTCAATACTAAGCTCTATAAATTTCTTGTTTCAACCATTCAAGTAGGTAGCCAACGAAGGTTATTAGGGCATCACAGCACGAACCAAAGCAAGTGCCTATGGCTCCTTTCCCCCTCCTTGGGATCACCAACAGCCCATAGCAGAGTGAAAGGAGTTAGTAAGAAGAAAAAGGCCTCATTATCAGCTGCCATAGTGTTTACCAAATTCACCTCCTCATTTGTCTGCTCTGTGTAACGTCCTGGCTTCTTCACAAGCAACGGGTCCAGACACAGCAAAAATACCATGTAGACAAATAGCAGAGAGACAATACAGATGATAATAGTGACCATGATCTGTAAGAGAAAAGAATTGGGAAAAAAAAAGAAGACATTAATGCAAAGAATAGAAAAAATTAAAGACAAACAAGTCTTAATAAAACAAAGATGATTACATTTGATTTTTGATGAATAGCGAATCAAAAATTGGTCAGTTGTAAGATTGGGGGACCCCATAACCAAATTAAAAGAACCAGACTTAGCATTCCTGCAAAGATATTGTTTTACAGGGTGCGATGGATAAATAGTCGTCTAAATTATACAGAAATGAAAATAACACCAATATCTCATTTAATATTTACCAAAATTGCACAAAAATATCTTGAAATATGAAAGAGTAAATTTATTGAATAAAATTGCCATTGGCTTCAACCATGGTCCCAGGACGACTTTGGAATCTCCTGCAACTCTTATGGATGGTTTCCTTGTTTAAGTTGATGAATGCTGCCAGAATCCTTGCCCTCATGTCATCTTTGATGTTACAAGGAGTTTTGTTGATCTCTTGCTCAACTGTACCCCACACATAATAATCAAGGGGGTTACAGTCTGGAGAGTTAGATAGCAAGATGTAAGGGGTAATGTGGTTGCAGAAATTGTCTGACAGCCATGACTGGGTTCTCCTGCTTGTGTAGCATGGTGCAGAGTCCTGTTGCCAGACAGAGTCTTCCAGCAGCCACCCTCTTGACCCACAACAGCACTACCTCATCAAGGCACTTAATGTAGGCCTCCGTTTTGAGTCTGAGGCCCTCACCAACAAATTCTTTTACCAGAACGATCAGAAATCAGGTTCAAAGCTGCCATACCTTCATAATCACAATTAGATTAATCCAACTCTTTCCACATCCTCTGCATTGTCCTCAGATTGTTTGTATTGGAGCTTCCAGCATAAATGCCAAGCAGTACAGCATGCCATTTCCAGATTTCATGGTCATCTTTTCCTCTCGGATGATGCCCAACTGACCCTGCTACAGAGTATCTGAAAGCCTTGTCACCTCTACATAATATAATTTTCCGTTTCAGATGGGTGACAAGCTCCTACACAAAAATGGTTGTGTTCATACAGTCCTTCTCGATGTGCAACAGTGTCAATGAAAATGAATAAACTAGATCCAGTATATGTGCTTTGTATTAATGAATTACTTGTTCTATTGACCTTATTACTTTTCGGACTTTCAGACCACCCTGTATACTGTAAACAACATACATGCACAAAATTAAAATATGAAATGACAACAATTTATCCATCGCAGCCTGTATATTATGCCTCTTGATAACCCTAGGATCAAGAGGAGAAATCAACTCTTAACACTTGAGATCAGATCATTGAAATCATTACATATTCTTTAAAAAAAGAAAAAAGAGTCCAGAAGCTCTCAAGATGTTCCACAGTGCAGATATCCCATTTTAGAATCTAAGAATCAGATGGCTAAGGAGTGACATTTTCAGAATTTCAGAATGCACAAATTAGAGATGTATGGTTTAACTGAAAAACCAACTTTTTCCGATTTCATCTTCATACTGTGAAACTGCATCAAAATTTTTTTATGAAATCAAACAATTTTGGTTACGTTTTTATATCACTACTGAGTGACCATATTAAGTATGTCTTCTTTTTCATTAACAATCTTCGGCAATTAAAAATTAAATTCTTTTGATGCACTCAAAGAAAATACTTGTCAATAGAGGAGATAAAAAATTTGAACTTTACAGTTTTCTTAATGGTTAACAGCTTGAAAAAAGTAATCTACAAAAGTTCAAATTCAAGCAGAGGTGTTTAGAGTTCATATTACACTAATACCCTTGGGAAAAGGATGAATCCACTTCTAAAAGGTCACATCAATAATTAATTTCTGTTGCTGGTTCTATGAAACCTTTGTATAGCCTGTTATGTGGAAAGAAGTCAGACACCAGTAAGTAATTGCATTTCCCAAAGAAATGCTATGAAAGACACAGCAGGTTATCTGTAATAATTGGTTAGGTCATGAAATAAATCTTGTTAAGCATTAAAAAGAAATGTTTCCAATTATAAAACTATGCAAAAATATATCACTTAAATCATTTTCTGATCAATGATAAAGAAAACAAATATTTAGCTGTTTGAAAGCAAATCTATAAAGTATAATTCATGTAATTTAAGCATAGTAAAATTATAATGTATCTTTCATTAGATGATTACACAACCATGGCTAATATCCCTTTAGATGCATGACAGTAACTTTTTTAAGTATTAAGGTCTTTTGTGGGAGCCTACACAAGAACAAGCCAAGACCTATATCAAACAGATTTGTGAGGACATAAACTGAAATCCTTCTGACTTGCCAAATGTAATGAACAATAGAACTGAATGGAGACAAAAAAAAGTCAGAGGAACCCATGCACATAGTGCAACCAACAAGCATAGTACCCATAAAATGATGGATAAATTATTTATGTATTGACTGGAACTTCTTTGGACTGAGAATATTTGTGTGCTTTGCTAAATACCAAAGTGGCACTCCTTGGGCCCCATGCTTAGAAACAAAGCATAGTATCTGCACTATGAAAAAATATATATATATATATATATATATATATATATATATATATATATATATATATATATATATATGTCTGTCTATGTCTTAAATAATAAAAAACATTGAAAATTCACACATGTTGTATATTAATATTTTTTGTTTTATTTAAATTAGGTTCCTTGACTAGTTTTGGCCAACATGGCCATCAAAAGAAGAAAAAATCTGCTTATATATATATATATATATATATATATATATATATATATATGTGTGTGTGTGTGTGTGTGTGTGTGAACCCCATTAAAATTGTAGAAAAATTCAATAGATTTACATAATATCACTAAAGCTCAAAATCAACTCATTTTTGTGCATAAAATAGGCTCAAATTTGAATTTTCATATGCACATATATAAACCAATAAGCGATGTTATTTCAAGTGTGCTGAAGGCTTTGAAAAACTAAACAACCATGTTTGTTGTCTGCTACAAAATTTGAGGGATCTCTCCAGGAAATGACCAACAATATTTTCCCTCCTAAAAAAAGGATATTTAAAAATTGGGAAATATATTTATTAACCAATAAGCTTCTGAGCTTAGTAAGCTAATTTTTACCTTCTTCAAGCCTATCTATATTTTATAAATATTTGTGGTGTTAAGTTAGTATTCAGTTTTTCCATAAAACTTTGACAAGGGTTGGGTGTTCATTGTTGTGCACAAGCTGGATTCTTAAAACTTTCATATAATTAATTACTTACCCTTTTCACACATTTTATTCAAGTTCTTACAAAGCCTAGTGATTTTAAAGTAAATTAAGCACATGTGAAACATACAGAGTTTTGTAAACAAAATGTTATCAGTAGTTATAATACAGTCTTTCCCATCTGCCAACTGCTAGAAAATTATACACATTCATAAAACAAACTAAGTACATGACAGAAAGGAAAACAAAAATATTTTTGTGTGAATTTGTTTTGCAAGGATCTTTTTAATTCGTTTCTTTCAATTTGAAAGAAAAATACTCAATTTATTTAAATTTGTAGAGCCATGTTTGAACATTATTTATTTCTTCACTTTTCACATGCTTTTTCCTCTATCTCTGTCTGTGTGTGTGTGTGTGAGTAATGTAACAGTGGCTCAAGCAAGAGAAATTGGTAAACCATATCCAAATTCTGGCCAACTTTGTTACATTCTATTTTGCAGAAATACCCTTAAGAAACTCTCTCCAGTTATGTGACAAATAGCTTCATAGACTTGGTTCTCTAGCCTTGATTGTCAGCCAGTCTAGGAGAAGGTTAATTCCAAATACAAATTTTTGGGGAGGCAATATGGTACATTGTGCACAATTTAGGTGTCACCAGATTTTCTGAAAAATGTGGCTTATTACTATAATAAAAAAAAAAATGTATATGTTGGTAGTTTGATGGTCCAGTTCTAAAAGCTAAACTGTTAGGCTCTCATATGTTGAAATTGATAAGAGACTCCAGTAGCCATACCAAGCCATATTTTTCCCCTATAAAATCTCTCCAAAAACCACTCTGCATCCTATAAATTGAAAGTTGGTGATGGGAATTAATTTCTCTCCTAATTATTACATTCTAAATAGTTACCATAAATTTGGTACTACTTCTTAGTCTGTGATGAATGTCATTAGTCAGTATTCAGTGGGTAAAATTGGGGATAGTTGGGAGGGGAAGTACAAGAAAAAAGATTTTTTTTTAGATTTCTTCCTTCAAAATCTTTTTTGCATCAGAGTGTTTTTAGAAGCAGTGAAATACAGTAATATTACATGTAAAGTTGGTGGGTACTACCAAATATGCTTTATTAAATAAGAAATTTTTTGCAGTCGAGTAATACAGGTACTACCAACTATGATTAGTTCTGGGAGATAAATATTCTTACCTTTATCAAAGTTGTATTTCTGCTCTGGTACTTGCATTCGCATCTGGGACAAAATTCTGTGGCTTTTTCTGGCAATGGTCGAACTACATCTTCACATTTACTGGAGAAAAAGAAAAAAAAAGGCTTCTTTATGATATGTTCTACATGTAAAGGAATTTGTGAGCAGCATTAGCTTAAATTGTGTCCATTTCACACTAATTCTTAGAAATGTCATGTGTCCCCACATTGTCCTGTTGCTAGTTATGTTGACAAAATATTTCATTACTGGCATGCCACAATGGTTGATAGAAAAAACATTGGTATGATAGCACTTCAGCTGACTACACACCCACAATTATTTTGTATCAAAATCCATTAATCTCATTGACAACCTTCATAGAGTTCAATCATTAATATTTACCTTGGATAGCTACTTTAGTTTAACAATTATTGAAATTTAGTAAGTTACGTTTAACACTTTCACTAATGCATTGTTGCCTGGCTATGCAAGTAACCCATTTTGGCAAAAATAGTCATTTAATGGAAATAAATCTCTATCAAGACAGTGATGACAATTTTTAAACACTATTGCCATTTTAGTTTCAATCAGATAATCTACACTGCAGACTAAGTTAAACAGCACTAACACACAATATTATAAAAATAAATGACAAAAGGGGTTGTATCGTATGTTACTATATGTCATTGAGGAAATAGCACTAAGCACTAGTTAGTTTATAACACAAAAGTCTTTGGATAGTTATTACACAGGAAAAGGTGTGGTTTAGAAAAGACTGATCATCAGTGAAGATTCACTGTCCATCCAAACTGTTGCTGTTGGAGATGATCCATTTGAATTTACTGACATATTTCTTTTCAGCCCATGCTGGGGGGAGGGGGCTATGTAGCCACATCTTCTCTTGTGCTTTAACAGCTTGGAGAGTCGCACCTCTGCTGCTAAAAGCTAAAATTTGTAGCTTTTTAAAAGACATTTTTCCAAAGAGTAGACTTGAGAAAAATAGGGTTTGGTCAAATATTTCAGATGATGATGTTAATTTCTAACCAATAAACACTGATTTAGATATTGTATGCATGTATTGTGGAATCTTTTTGACATGTTTGTAAATATTATCTGTTATTAAGTAGAAAATAAAGTTTGGGCGTGTTTTAATATGGCATGTATGTGGGCATGTAACTTGTGTTGGAAATAGGGTTCATTTCAAATAATTGCACAATTGTTGTGGAGTGTTTTCACAGCGGAGGCTTGTGTTTGTACTAAGTTGGTCATAAAATAGGTTCGACGTACAAAACGTTAGGAACTTGATATAATAGGTATAACGCAGAGTAATCTAGTTGTGGTCGCTGATACTTTAGTATTCGATTAACTGTCGTCTGATATCTACTGACTGACTGGTTACTCTTACTACTTCTACTTATTATAGGTGGGAGAGTCTATTAACTATAGAATAGGTATGTTCCAACAAAACATCTATCATCATCATTGTTGATGGTATCCTACAATCTCCTAACTACTGCTATTTCTGGTATCATCCTCACCTTAATATATTACAGTCAAATATATAAAATATAGAATTAAAGTAAAAATAAAAATGAAAGCCTATTAAACATCACAAATGAAACAAGTTATGCAAAGTAAAAGGTAAACTTATTTTACTAATGTTTTTGTGATAAATGTAGAACTAGATTGAATAGCCTGATCAGTAGGCTTGCAGTCGTATCCTTCATAAAAACAGCCAACACAATTTAGAAGACCACAAATAGGATAGATAGTAATATTGTAGGTAGTAAATTTATAAACTTCAAAGTTGATGATATTGATAAATGCAGAAAATTATTATAATTTCTTGGACATGATATTCTTTTTCTTAATAGTACAGGTTACAACCAATAGGCTTTAAGATGAAGTGTATTATGTATTCATGCAAAACAATACTTTTTCATATTCTGCAAAGATGAAGATTGCCCACCTTGCCATAAAAAGTTTCAAAGGCAGCAAATTAATGGAATAACTCCCAACCTTTTTGAATATTATTTCAATAGAAAATTCATGATCAATTCTTAAGAGAGAAGCATTAAAAAACAGTAGAAAAGTTAAAAATCAGTGATTGAAAGGTAAATGAAGGTTATAAAATGTCAAGGAGTCTAAAATCATTTATTCAAGTACATGGCATAGTGTTATTAAAAAATATGTTTGAATGGCCTATATCTTTTAGATTTATGTATAAATAAATATTTGTTGTAATTAGCTTGGATGCACAATTGTTTTTATAAGCAATTTAGGATTTTGACCAGTACTTGGATTACTTCATTTTTAGTTATTTAGATTTTTTATGGTTTAGAAAAAATAAAGATATTTCAATGTAACTGAACTAGTAGAATTTGTAGAATTCTTCAATATAGTATAAAAATAAATTTACTAACTGTTTAATTTCATGTTTTTCTTTTGATTTTTGTTTTTTTTTTTTAGTTGGTGAAACCACACTGACATAAGCACTGCTTAATATTTACTCAAATTTGAATAGAATTACTTATAAACAAGTTGCTTATGTTTTTAAAAATTGTGTAATAAAACCTGACACATAAATAGGTTAGTAGATATGTTCACTTAACATCCGGTTCACACTCCTTCCCTGTTTTTTGAATGGGAGTAAAGGCTTATTTCCAGTTCCTCCTCTTAAAGACTCCTCATTCTCTTTCACTCACAGTAACCCCTTGCATCTTAGTGGCATTATTGCCTCACTTAAGGTGCAATGATTAAAGAAAAAGAAAAGATTATCAATAATTTTTATAATAGATTTTATGGAGATGAACCTCATGGTATATTGTTCATATAAATATATCCTGAAAATTTTACCAACATCAGTTGATTAATACTGATTTTATTGCAAAAACAATAACTTACATAATAGAATCTGAGTATATATCACCATTTAACAAGTAAACCAATATCAAAATGGAATAAATTGATAAGAAATAATTTATTTCAAAGATAGAAAATTTTCCCTGTTAAGAAAAACGGAGAAAAATTTAACCTCACAGTGAAGCTTTATTCAATGCAATTTGACTACTGCCCAGGTTCAATCATTTCTTTTATAGTTTAGTAGTTCAAAGAGGAAACAACTATGGTTGCTTTTCACCACACCCCATAAGCATTTAATTTCCAAAACACATTTCATTTAGCAATGTGATCGGGACAAATAAAATAATATTTTTGCATCATTTCAGTCATTGCTTTTTATTTTCCTTCACACCTCAAGATTTTAATATTCAGCAAAATTGGGTGTTGAGGAAAGAGTGAGAGAAAAAAAAAATCCCTATCTATCTTAATAATAATTTGAATCAAAAGACATGACTAATGTAAAATCACATGACTAAGTGCTGATGTAGATTTAGCCAGAGAATGCATAAAAACAAACAAACAGTAAATGTTTTCCCTAAACATTTTTGTGCACAGTTTCTCTCTTTCTGCTTTTTGAGGACCCCAGTGTTTCAATGTAGAGGGAGTCAGATAATTTAAAATATGAAAACTATCTTATTTGACCTCTCTCAATCTCATACTTGAATAAAATGTGGCTCATCAATAAAATGTGACTCATCAACCACCAAATATTGGAGGTGGTGTTGTACTCTTACTATTACAACAGTGATCACTGGCAATTATAAAACCTGTTAATACTGCATTTGATAGTCCAAGCATCAAATATGTACATCTCTTTCCCTATCCATTCCATATCTAATGTTCTGCTATTAAACCTGTGAGTGGACATGGCATGTATTAAGCAAAGCAAATCTTAAAAAGAATAGAAATCTCCAGTATTAATTAGATTGATACTTCATGTCAAATTTATGACAACCTAACCAAACATGACGCATCTAGCACCAAATTATTAGAAATAATCAAGTCAGGATTATGAAATCTTGTATTTAAAAAAAAAAAAAAAAAAAAACATGTCAACAATAGGTGTTAGTTCTTTGTTAACAACAAAAATTATAGTTCTTGTTTTGTAACTATATAAAGCAGCCATTTTGAATGAGGAGGTGGCTCTCATTTGAATGTTAGAACAGGATTACCTGGAAGTAAAACAAATTACTTCTAACCTTTTCATTTTTACCTTTCATTGTCATACTAAACAGTACCAGTCTAAAAAGACTTTGCCACTGTTTAACCTTGTAACTACTACATTGTTTCCTGACAGCGCTGGCCTTTTTTGGAAAAAATAGGAAATTGATATTTTCTGGAAAATAGTAACAAATAGGTTCACCTATTGTCCAGTTCACACTCCTTCCCAATTTTTTGAACAAGAATAGAAGTTTATCCCTTGTTTCCTGTTTAGGGTTGGGTTTCTGGTTCCTTCTAAAGTCTACTTCAGCTCTATACTCCTAATGCTTGTTCTTTGCTAGGTTCCACACAGTAACCCTCTACCTCGGCTTTCTATTGAATGAACATTAGTTAAAAAAAAATTAAATGACTACTAAAACCCTGATAGTGAATTCTCATGGGTGCTTCCATTTTAGTTTCAGTAAGATACTCTGCAGTATGGACAAACCTAAATACCCTGAACACAAAATAATGTCAGGAAATAGACTGTATTATATGTTACTACATGCCAATGCTGGTGTGGAAATAGCACTAAATGCTAGTTAACTTATAATGCGAATGATAGAGACCAACATTTCAAAGTGTCTTGAAAATGTATGTGTTCAATGACAACAGGCAATGTAAGTTTTGTAATGACATAAGTACATTCACACTGTGGAAGTGTGAAAAAAATATTTAAGCTTACAAATGTCTGTTGGACTTTGAAGTTAAAACACAATTTATATTTTCCTTGTGGAGATTAAATTACAATGGAACCAATTTTTTTCAGACTATAGATACATATACAAGTTTAACTCTTGTAAATATATAAATGTTTTTGCTGAAAAGTCGTTTCATTTTTTTTTATGGTTTAGAAAAAAATGAAAATATTTCAATGTAACAAGAGAATTCATAAAAAAAAAAAAAAAAATCCAGTAAATGTTTGTTTGCAACATTTTTGTGCACAGGTTTTCTTTTTTTGCTTTTAGAGGACCCAGTGCTTCAACACGGGGGAGACTTCATCTTGTATAGTCAGATAATTTAAAATATGAAAACAGTCTTATTTGTCTGACACATGGTACAGTGGATAAATGTGTTAGTTAGATCCAGTGACAGGACCCAAATAGTGTGAGTTCAATACCTGGTTAAGGCAGTGGAGAACTTAAAGAGGTGAATTAACAGGAGATAACTGATAACTGACATCCATTAGACATGGCACGTGGAACTAGAAGTCTAGCCCAGCGAGTGAAATAAAGGGTTCAGTTTGACATTCCAAACACCTGAAGAAGGCATGAGCATACAACGGCCGAAACATTGTGATAAATATGGCAACAAAGATAAGGATGATAGACCGAACAATAAATATTCTTATTTGATCTCTCTTAATTCTATGGTTGAATAAAATGGTGTTCATCAATAAAATGTGGGTCATCAACCACCAAATATTGAGGTGTTGTCATATTTCTACCATTACAACAGAGATGACTGTACAAACATGATTTTTTTATCATTTCCCCTCAAGCAAGCTGATAATGCCACTAGGCTGTAAAGGGTTACTGGGAGTGAAAAACGATAAGAAGTCTTTAGCAAAGACAAAAGACAATAAAAGAATAGGGTTTAGAAAGACAGAAGATGGTGATTGGCATTGCATTTAAATTTTCAAGATTGTAGGTGACAGTCCTAGTTAGCTTATAACACAAATAACAGGAATCCACATTTCAGTGTCTTGAAAATGTACGTGTACATTAACAGCAGGCAATGTAAGTGTTGTAAAGACATAAGTACAGCAGTGAAAATTTGTAAAAAAAAAAAAAAAAAAAAACTATGCTTACAAATGTCTGTTGGACTTTGAAGTTTAAACACAAAATTTACATTTTCATTGTGGAGATGAAATTACAATGGAACCAAATTTTCTCAGATTATAGATACATATACAAGTTTAAATCTTGTAGTTATCTAAATGGTTTTGTTGGGGAAAAAAAAAAAAAAAATTTTTTTTTCGCTTACTTACCATTGATTAGGATTGACCTTTCTGATGTAAACTTTCCTGCCTGTTTCTGAAGCATTAACAACAGTCTGTGAAGGACACACACATTTGCATCGATAATCTTCATACTGAGCCTATAAGTACCAAAGAGGAAAAAAAAGAAGATATATTTAATACAAATGCAGGTAAGGACAAGTTCAAGACATTTCTGATAAGTGATCAATTCAACTACTGTGTATATATCAGATCAGTGCAAAATTTTGTGCTTGATTATTCAATATCAATATAAAATGACTGCAACTTGACACAGGTGTGTTTGATTGAAACTTTGTATCATTTAGTTGGGAGTCAGAATGTCGATGTTTTGTTCACAAAAAAATGACTTAGAAGATGGAGGATGAAAAGTTGCATTTTTTGCCATATTATGTTCTATGAATTTTAGAAAGAAGTAAGCATCGGATCTGTGACAAAAAAACAATCAGAAGGTTTATTTTGATCATTTTCCAACTCTTCAGATGGTCAAAAGTGGTTTGGCAGATTTTGTCAGAGTGATTTTAAACTAAATGATCAACCACACTCCAGTGACCTTCTGACATCATGGAGAATAAACCAAAGATTTCAATGGAAGAGATTGCTAAGAGTTTGAAAATAAGAAAAAAAAAATGATATTTTAACTGCGTTCCACTATTTGAAGAGACTTTGGTTAGTTTCTAAACTCAGCACATAGGTGCCACATTCTCTGACAGAACAGAACAAGTTTAATAATGTTTCTGTAGCAATTTCTTTGCCATTATACCACAAAAAGGAGCCATTCTGGGACAGAATTGTCACAGGTGATGAAAAATGTGTTGTGTGTGTTGTGTGTGATAACATTTGACGTACAGTTGAAAACAAGCTTGTGACTGTGCAGAAAGTGTGATTGAAGTGGGCTTGCATCTAATAAAGGGGTTTCGCTGTTCGCTTGGTGGGATTACAGAGGGATAATTCACTTTGAGCTTCTTCTAGCCAGCAAAATAATAACTGCAAAAAAGTAGTGCAGCCAACTCACCAATCTCAATGTAGCTCTTCAAGAAAAATGGGCGATTTTGGCAAATTGGAAAGGTGTCATTTTCCACCATGACAATGCAAGACCACATGTTGCAAAACAGACCTTGCAAAAGTTTAAAGAGTTGAAATGGGATCCCACCCTCCAGCACTCATATTCTCCTGATTTGGCTCCTTTAGATTTTCATTTGTTCTGGTCTCTACAGAAACAATTTAAAGGACAAAAAGTTTGTCCAGTTAACCTAAAACTATCTCACAACTTTCTTCCAGCAAAAAAAAAACAGTTTCTATGAAAATGGCATCAACAAGCTTGTAGTATGATGAGGGACTGTTGTTGAAAACAATGGAGACTGTGTACTTGACTAATAAATGTATTTTTTTTTTTTGTAAGCTTGTAAAATTTGTTTTTAATTTTCTAATCATGCACAAACTTTAGCAATGATCTAATAGTTTCAAATACAAATTTGACAAAACAGATACCCATGACTGATCTGAAATCAATTTTCCATTACTATTTTTGAGAAATGGATCATTTAGAAACTGCCAAACAGACAGGCTGAATCAAAAGTAATATCCAGATTCAATGTATATTGCATGTCTTTAGATAGATATATCATCACTAAATCCATTATTAGTCTAAAAAATATGACTACAAGCCAGCAGAGGTTAATAAACAGGATTTTCCTTCCCTTAAATGGACTTCTGTCCTAGGTTGTCAAACTCCATCTACCTGAAGCAGCCTGTTAGGAAGTGCCAGATGTTCACCTTCGACCATTCTCAGACGTGGAGCTGGACTTAGTTGTCAGAGGCTATTTGAGATGTAGGCTATAGAAGAATTTTATAGACAATGGGAGCTTGTCCCCACTATCATCCAAAGCCATGATAACCTTTGGAACATATATAATGTATGTATAAAAGGATATGGAAGTAAATCCAAGCAGGAAACCCGAGGTGTAGCCCCAAAGGCAGTTGACTGCAAACTCCTGCAGCCAACCAGCCCCAAACGTAAAGCCATGTATTTGGATAGTCTGGACAGTTCCACAGCTTCCATATTCCTGCATCCTGAAGAGAACATTAGTCACACCACCAAAAGACTGAATTTTGACCAAAACATGCAGTACCTTCATTTTGCAAGATAAACAAAAGCCAACTAGTCTAAACACACAGATTATATATATATATATATATATATATATATATATATATGTATGTATATGTTTGTGTGTGCAGACACTTATGAATATTCAACTTAATTTTTTAATGGGTAATCACTAGTTCATGAAAATATTTCTATGATATAACAGACCCCAATGAAGTTGGAGAGAGGAGGATTTTCTGCACAAATCTTTGTTGGTCTTATCTGTGTGGCCTTCTCTTCCATCTTAAATCTATGAGTTTTAATTGCTTATATAACAATTATATTATCAGTAAAGGAAAATGAGCAAACTCGACCTAAATTCCTACCCATAAAATATCTTAAGACAATAGTAGTTATTGTCAGTCATTTTGCACCATCAATATTTTACACACTTGCCTTTAACCAGAGTATTTTCAAAACAATGGAAATGTTAATAACTATTTTCTCATAAAGAAACATTTGACATTCATTGACCAAGTAGCCAGTGCTACTTCCAGTTGAAATTTATAAAGATCTTGTAAAATAATTTTTTATGAAAATAGGTTTCTCATGTGCACTGTTATCACTCTTTCAAGTATTAATAGGGAGCTTCCTTCTTAACCTTTTATTTGAAGTAGTGTGAAACATCAACATCTTGATTATGTTATTTTCACTTACATTTGCTATCTATTTTAATCATTGTTACTGTTGAAAGTCCTCAAGTGTTGCCGTTATTTAGCACAGTTCTTTGTGATTCTGCAGCACCAGTTTACAAAGTTTGAAGAAGGGTGATCCTTGCTAAGACCTACATATACCGTTTGCTCAAAGCCATTTTTAATCATTGATCTGAGAATACAGCTGACAGTTTATAGTAAACTAAAATATTTTTCTTACATTTTTTTTTTTTTTAATCATTTCACTCCAAGCAAGGTAGGAAATGCCACGGGTTTCAGGGAGTGAAAGCGTGAGAAAAGACTGAGTACAGGGAGGATAGAGGAAAGGACAAAATATGAATGAGATTCAAGATAGAAGACAATTTACATTGCATTTAAATTTTTGAAGATTGTACTTAGAAGCAAATAAATGGAAGGGAGATCCACAGACGAGAGTGAGAAAAGAAACTGTTGGAGTAGAAGTGTCAGTTGCATTTAGCTATTTCAACAGTAAACGGGTGGGACCTAGATGACAGTCTAGTAGCACACTTAAATTCATGTAGTCGGGGTATCAGGGAAAAAATTTTGTCAGAGCAGTTGCTATGAAAATATTTGTAGAAAAGAAAGTGTAGCCATGCCATATTGGTGGCAAAGTGACTGATGTAGAGATGCCAAGTCAGGATTGATAACATTGCAGGTCCTTCTTTAGATTTTATCAAGAACCTCAAAATGAATAGCATTTATTAATGAATTTTATTATTAAATTTATTTATATTTCTCTGTATATCTATCTATCTACTTATTCACATATAAATTACCCTGCACACATTTTTTTTTCCTAAGAGTCTGCTTTGTTCTGTTTTATTCTTTTAGCCCTTGTTTGCAGTGGATCAATAGATATAAAACTCCTGGTACAATGAACGAATGTATAAAGCAACATCTTCTCAAGTAACTAGATTGACTTAAGGAATTTACAAGCTTCAAAAACACTATTCTACCCGACTACTTCTGAATTGTCTTCATGCTGATGTGCAGAACCAAGTATAGCTTTTGTTCTCAACAAACAAAAAGAGAAAATAGATTGGAGAAGAGTAGTTAAAAGAGAAAGAAGTGAACAAGTCGGCATATTTCTAATGGTATGACATTTGAGAATTATGTAAATAAAGCAAACAATTGAATTCTAAAGCAATGACAATTTAAATTTCCACTGGTATTTTTCTGTTATTTCATACCATCAGGTTTAAATAAGACAGGCTGTTGCAAAATTTAAACTATGGTCTGACCTCCATGGATATTGAGCCAAGTCAAATTTTTGCTATCATAGGTCATGGGGATCACAGGATTTGCAATAGCAATAAATCACAGGATTGTCAAAAAAATAATTAATAAAATAAAAAAACAGACATCCCTTAACAAAAAAAAAAAAAAAAAAAAAAAAAAAAAAGACTATTCAATCAAATATAAATTTCATGACTGAACCTATCAAAGGGATCTTTTCTGTTAATTCACCCCAGATAATGTAGTTACCTATTGCAAATATTAATTCACCAAGAAATTATAAATTTTAAATTAAAAGTTTATTTTTATATTAAATTTTTGGCACTCTCTTGAAATTATAAATCAAAATTTACTTAGCTTGCCTCACAACAACACCAACCCTCAGAATGAAAAATTACCAAAATTTAGGGAGTTATTCACATTTCATAAGTATGGATGATATTGAAGGTACTTATGAGGAATTTTTACAATTTAAAAAAAAGAAAAAGCTTTTGGCTTGTTTATTAGGGTGAATGCAAACAGAGACCCCACACTTAGAAATAGTACACATGAATAACCCACATTTAGGGCAGTTGGAAAGGTCAACCCAACTGGAGTGCAATGAAAAGAACTTGCTCAGGGTGAATTTGGTCTGAATTTTAGTAAATATTCACTTTATTTGGGGGTAAATTAATATCTTAGGGTGAATAAACAGAAAAATAAATCCTAAAAAAGAACTAGAAATTAAAAATCTAATATCAAGTTTTTTTTTTCCTTTTTTATATATAGTTTATTCTTGTAACTGGAAATACAGAGTAAAATCAAATTCTTTTTTTTTTTTTTTTTAATTATCACCCCAAGCAAGGCAGTACAGCCACTAACATGCAAAGGGTTACAGGGTATGGAGGAATTAGAAACAGAAAAATTAGTAAAAAAAAGAAAAGAGCAATCAAGAGGACAGTAGATAGCAGTTGACATCACATTCAATATTTGCAGTTTAAAGTTGGTTGGAAAGCATGGAACCAAGAGGGAGTTCCACAAGTGACAAGTGCAACAAGTAACTGTTAGCATAGAAGTTACAGCTACATCTAGTGAGCTCAACTGTAAAGTGATGAGATCTAACTGCCAGTCTAGTACTGCACTTCAACTTATACAGTTTAGGTACCATAGTGAAGAGCTCATCCAAACAATTGCCATAAGAGTATTTATAAAAAAGACACAGAGATCCAACCTTAAAACGGTAGACAAGTGACTGAAGCCAAGCTGCCAGATCAGGACCAATAATATTGCCGATTCTTTTTTGGATCTTATCAAGGAGTTCCAGGTAAATAGCAGGGGAAAATGACAAAAAAGTTTAATTGGCAATTTTTGTTAAATCTACATTTGAATTTAAACTCTACAAAAATCAAAACTAAATGGATTTGAATAAAATGGTAGGTATTAATTGATTACTGAATTTACTTATGAAAAAGTAGAAATACTTATTTTTATGTAAGTAAATACCACCTTTTATTTCATTCCTCAAATATCTATTGTAAATTAAAGAAGCTTACACATTTAAAATAATAACTGAAGAATTTAAATCAATTTCTTTTCTAAAATGAACCTGCTGAGGGTTATTTAATACATTGACTGCCCGTCATGAGATTAATATGCCATTGACAGTTTTGATTATGGTGCTGACGATGAGTTATCTCATGTCAACAAAAAGTTTATTTGCAGCGATAATGTGAAAACAAAAGATTGCTGTTAAAGCTATAAATCAATTCATAAATTGTTTTATTGCTTAAGTTGGCTATTATAAAATTAGTATTTGAAGTCAGATTTCATAATTGACCTCTGGAGGTCATGTTAATGCCCTGAATTTAAAAAATTTTAAATTGCAAGAAAAACGTTTCATATGTTAAAATATTATAGACTTATAGTATGCAAAATGAAAACATTACCTATTAGTTTCTAAAAGATACATTTTTTAATTTGAAAAATTGAAATATTTTAAAAATCTCCCTTTTTTTATATTTATCTTCCTTGCAAACAACTGAAATTTTTTTTCATATATAATAAATGGTGTTTTAATAATTTAAGAAGGTAAAAAAATATCCTAACAGTAAGCTACTGTATTTTTAGAATCTTCAAATTGTTTTTGATAACTATGTTATACAATCAGTGTATATGGAAGCCCCTTTGTTCTAAAAGAAAATTCAGTTAAAAGAAGTAAAAAGAATCAGCAAAACCTATAATAATCATCAACAATGGATGAAGAATATTCACTGAAAATGATTGGATGAAAAAGTTTCACGATAGATCAAATAAATCATGTACAAAAAATTGTTCCCTTATAATAAAAGAAAAAACTGTTTTAGATTATGTAAAGGACAGAAAGTGCAATACTGATATCTAAAAATATATTAGGATGGCCAAAGATCTATTCCGAAAGCTAAGCAGAGTATTAAGAGACAGAAAAGTTTGTTAGAAACAAAAAGAACTGTTATATAATATTTGCCTTCCTGTAAAGCAGTGAATGCTGGACAATCTCCTTAAAGATGAAGAAGTGACTTGAAGCAACAGAAATGTGATGCTACAGAAAGATGCTGAAGATACCATGGACTGAATATGTGAGTAACAAGGTTTCGGAGAAAATGGAAACAAAAAGGAAACTTATACTTAACATCAGGAAGAGACTTTTGAAACTTCTTGTGCATATAATGAGGAAGAGGTGCTTGAAAAACCTGATACTCACAGGATAGAGAAAAAGAGGGACAAAGGAAAGCAGCAAGTGGCATACTTTATGAACTTATTAAGAGTTACAAGGGACAGAAAGATTTGGAGGACCATGATCAACTACGTCCTGAAGGGACACGCTATATAAAAGAAGTTACAGTTCAGTAAAACACTGACCAATTTATTATACACCTATCATATCCCTTAAGTAACATGAATTAATGAAAACACAAAAATAATATGAATAAAAAGTTTTCATTAAATGTTACTTGGATTAAAGGAAGGTTGGATTACAAAACTTGAAAATAAAAAATAAAAAAAATTTAAGTTCTGTTACTATTGTTTATGTTCCCCACCCCTGTTGAAGAAAGAAAGAAAAAAAGAAAGCTTAGAAATAGTTTTGAATCTATTTAGAGAGTGATGTTGTCACATCCATTGTGGGTGTGATGTTGAAAATGTCTTTTAAAGGACTTCTCTTTGAGAACAGAGTCAGCAGAGCAGACAACCTTCAGAATTCGGAATAAAGAGAGCAGGTAAATATTCTGAAGATCACACGTCAATTAGAAGGAAGAGGAGGATGCTAAGAAAGCGGAGCTGTGAAGATGAATGAGCAGGATTCTTTGGTGCATTGAAAGCAC
The DNA here is from genome assembly GCA_903632075.3 of Acanthosepion pharaonis. Classification (NCBI taxonomy): domain Eukaryota; kingdom Metazoa; phylum Mollusca; class Cephalopoda; order Sepiida; family Sepiidae; genus Acanthosepion; species Acanthosepion pharaonis. The sequence continues at coordinate 1,318,340 of CAHIKZ030002622.1, forward strand.
ATGAAAAACAGAAATATCAGCCCAGTGAAAGACATGGGGGACAATGGGTTGGTTTGGCTGCTTGCTTCAAGTACAGAGCCTGTCATTGTCCTCCCAGTCTTTATACAAACCATTATTATCAGCATCACTAACAACAAGTAGATGGCTGTCAAATGCAGCTCAACCTATATAAATGCAAATCTCAAGTTAATTGCCATAGTATCGATCAATGATGGCTGCAAATGACACTCACAAAGTAGCTGATATGGTCGACAAGAAATCAATGCATTTTTTCTCCATTCTCTGCTTTTTTGCATATCTTGGTTTTAGGCTGAGAATTCTTGAAAAACTGTTGGAATCAGAGTATATTTATTCTAACATCAAAATTACTTTATTTATTTTGTTTTTATTTATTAAATTGGAGAATGAAGAGTTATGTTGCTTTCAGTATTTAGTGATGTTTTGATTCCAAGAGAAAAGTAAAAAAAAGGTTTACATTGATGCTGAAGTTTGCACAAGGAAAATCTGATTCAAAACATAGGTTATCAACATGAAAAAGATCTAATGTAGGCAGACGTGAATGTCTAATTGGACAAAAGTCAGTGACTTATTTCTTTTTTTATATTGAATCTAAGGATCTTGTCACTAATATTATTGATCGGAAAATATATTTGGCTGCATAATGTTTCCTGAATAACTAGATTATAGCAGTGAATGCTGGACAATCTTTTCACAGATGAAGAAGAGACTTGAAGCAAGAAAATTGTGGTTCTACAAAAGAATGCTGAAAATACCATGGACCAAACATGTGAGCAATAAAGTTTTAGAGAAAAGAGAAACAAAAAGAACACTTAACATCAAAAAGTGAAAGTTGTATTTTTTAAGGTACTTAATGAGGAAAGAGGCCTTGGAAAATTAGATACTCACAGAACAGATTGAAAGCAAGAGGAACAGGAAATTGTAGAGAACCATTATCGCCAATGTCATGAAAGGACATGGTATATAGAAGTTTACTTAAATATTCCTTCATTTATTGTTTATCAGTTGTTTTTCTGTCAAGTGTAGTTTAATTTCTTTTGGGCAGGATTGCCAAAAATGGGTTGGTTTTTGAAAAATTAAATACTACTAAATTTTGAACTTTGATACTGGCAACTTTTATCCATTTTTTTTTCAAGCTAGATAAACTTTGGTTTCCAATGAGAAGTAAATTCAAAATTTAGTATTTTTTTTTATCATTTCTCCCAAAGACAAACAAGAAAGCCATTAGGACATAAAGGGTTACTGAGTGTAAAGAGAATATGAGAAAAAGAAAACATTATTAAGGAGAGAGACAAATACAAGAACAGAAATTAAGAAAACAGAAGATAACAATTAACACTGCATTCAAATTTTTGAAGATCAAAGTTGACTGGAAATTAAGAGGCCAGAAGAGAGTTCCACAAACAAGAAGTATAAGAGAAGAAACTGTTAGCATAGAACTTATGGTTGCATAACCATTTTAACTTTAAAATAATGAGACCTTGCTGTCAATCTATTTAGTCAGTCAAGTGCCAACAGTGATACATGCTTGGGCAATACATGACCGACGAGGCAGAAGATTTTTCCCGCAGCAGGTTGTCATTCCTTTCTACGGTAGACTAGTTGCCAACCAAGGCTAAAGAACCCAGTCTGTCCTGCTATTCAACCCAAAGCTAGGAGAAGAAGAGATGGATTCCTACCTTTCCCAAGGGTATTTGTGTGTAAATGAATATAATGAACTTGACTGGGATTCGAACTTAGCTCTCCAAGTTCTCATTTACGAGCCAATATCCGTTACACCATAACACACATTCTTGGCTTGCTATGGAAGAAATGATTAAAAAAAATACTAGTACTACTCTTAAATTCATAAAGTCTAGGTACAAAAGAGTCAAGTATTACTGGACTTTCAAATAGAACTACTTGTAGCAATATCTAGCAACCTTCCTTATGGTTACTATTATTACCCATTGTCCTGATTAAACATTAAAGTAAGAATATTGCAAGTCTATAACTTAGTGATGTGAATATAATATTAACAAATGTTCTGAGATTTATTATAATAATCGATTTAAAATAATATATTGGTCTCTTAAGATTTTGTTTTATTCATAAAGTGTCATAATTAACCATATTATGAATGTCAAATACATTCATTTTTTTTTCTGTTAAAATAAAATTATTAATTTAATCTGCAAAAACTTAAATGCAATGTCAATTGCTATCTACTGTCCTCCTGATTACTCTTTCCTTTTCCCACTCATTATTACTATTTTTGTTCTGAATTCTTCCACACCCTGTAACCCCTTGTGCCTTAGTGGCTTTACTGCCTTGCATGGGGTGATACCCATTAAAAAAAAAAAAAAAAAAAATTCTCCGCATTTGTTTTTTTAAAACATTTTCTACTTATATATTACTGTATTTGACAGCATATTTTCCATATTTTCTCTGATCAATGGTTAAAAATGGCTTCAAATGAATATATCCTTTAAATCCTTCATCAAACCCTATAACATTGGTGCTACAAAAGCAGAAAGAACTTTACCAAATGACAAAAACCACACCATTTGAATAGCAACAAAAATGGACAGCACATGTAACCAGAAGTGAAAATAACAATATAATGAAAATGTTAGTTTTTATGCTGCCAAAGACAAAAAAGTTTGAAAGGAAATGTCCATCAATATTAGAAAGAGCTATAACAATCAGTGGACTTGAGAAGTCTAATTTTCCAAAAAACTGTTGTAAAAAAAGATTTTATAAATACCAACTGATGGTAACATTGTTCAGTCAATGAATGCCTAATGTTTTCTATATGGAAACGACTAATCTCACCATTACTGGTAGTCTACAGTATGTGGATAATAAACATTAGCCTAACAATACATAGAAGAGAAAATTAATTGCCAAGCAATATTGGGTACCTCTGCTATGGGAGTTCACAGAAATTCAACTTTATCATATGTACTATATAAACCAGTACAACCTTCCACATCAACTGGAAAGATGAATATCATTAAGTCAACCCTCTCGAACTGTGATGAAGGAAGCTAAAATGGTATGCTGATGATCAACCAAGACCTGCGATAATCTGATTTGGTTTTAATAAAACTGGCCTACCATAGTTCAAGTAATATTACAAAGTAACTATGAAATAATAGAAACTTAAATATATTCATTACAAGGAAAGAAATTGATTTACCAGTCTAAAAAGGTCAGTCTCACTGTATATCTTATTGATATCTTAATCTTTGACAAGTAATGCAAGACTTGTATTAAAATCTAACCACAATAACAAAAGTATCATAACAAATTATATATACATTCTGAATAATGAACTTTTAACATCATGGATAAGCCACAATTTATATTAAAAAGATGCAGCATAAAAAAAAATATATGGTTAGGCAAGAGACTATGAATATAAGTCTTTTATACTGCAATCTTCTGTCTAAATTAATAAACGGCAAATTATGTCTGCCCGTCCATGTTTCTGAAACCCCTCTAACTCAGGCTACACATAGACATATACATTTTTGAAATCAGGATAATCCTGGGATTGAAAATCTGCCTTTCATCTGGTGCTTGAACATCAAGCATTGGGATTTGTGTTCAGATGAGGAAGGAACAGTTAAAAATTCAAATTTTAAAATAACTGAAAAATATTAGTGATTTTAAAAGTTTTCAATTTATATTGAGTTTCAAGTAACACAAAACCTTTATGAATTTAAACATTTTTGTTTTAAATTCAGTTTAAAATATCTCCAAAACTTTGTGAATTGAGGACATCGATTTTATTTCTTCAAAATGCCAAGGAATCAGAGTTAAGCCGAGAGGTTTTGAGACCTGGACTTTTGAAGTTCTGCAGAGTTTAAGATTTGAAGAACTCAACTTAATTGAAGTTCCATGGAGATTGTGATTTGGAGAACTCAATTTTCAGACTGAATTGGAATTTCGGCTTAAATCGGACAGAATTAGACAAAGCCCAAATCAGAGTTAAAGTGAGGTTTTGAAAGAGTGAATTTAGGAATTCAAAGTTATTTCTTCAAAATTAATATTTCTGTTTCCTAAGCTGTTTGGAATGCACCTTTGAAGCTTGTTAATTTATAAATTGGTTGGATATCAGAAGTGACTACTGTTCAGGATTACCAAGTCCAGTTCCAACTAAACATAGTGACTACATTTGAAAACCGATAACCATTTTTTTTTTTTTTTAAAAAGGAGCTTTCTTCTCATTTTTTCTTTTGTTATATGTGCCAGGTCCTTTCATGACATTGGCGATCATGGTTCTCCACAATTTCCTATCCTTTGTAGCTCTTAATAAATTTTGTATTTTTGTCATCTCTTAAAAACCTTGTTCCACCATTCATTTACTCAAGTTTGCTTGATAAGTTATGCAGTGCTTCCCTCTGTCCCTCTTGCCTTCAATATGTCCTGTGAGTATCAAATTTTTCAAACCCTTTTTTCTTATTATGTGCCCTAGAAATTTCAACTATCTCTTCCTGATGTTAAGTAGCAGCTTAAATTATCAGTTATATATATATATATATATATATAATTATTTATATATTATATACGGTACTTATTAGAAAACACTCAATATCAGAGATAGAGCTAACATATTTGGTTGGATTGATCAATCCAATATATATATATATATATATATATATATATATATATATATATATATATATATATATGCATACAAGTAGACATTTTGAGAATATTTCCTCAAGTGATATATGCTATATCTTGTCTTAAAACAGTCTTTCAGAACTGGTCTTTGACCTGATTCCAGTATTTGTAAAGTTGTTATTGTTTGTTTATAAAAACTCACACCTGTTTAAACATTCATTTTTAGATGGTCAGTTTTGGATAGCTGTTTTTCTACTTTTTTTTTTTTTTTTGCTAGGAAAGTCATTGGAAAATTGTTAAAATACAAACTATTTTTAAAAAAAGTAGTATCATGTGGATTGGGGAGGGGGGGTCTATAATAAAAATTTAATCAAATTAACAAATTTTTGACATATTTTGCCTGACTGAATAACACTAGCAAAAAAAAAAAAAAAAAAAAAAAATGTACAAGACAATATTTCTCTTTTTTTAGTATAAGTTCCCATAAATTGAAACACTGTAAATCTGAAAAATATAAGTTGTTCTCAGGAAGATATTTAAAATGTACTCAGTTCATTTCACACACTAAATTGATCATTATCTGCATTTGGCACGATATGCCAAGCATCAAATATCAGTTTTCAGCATAACTATCCTTGTCCATCAGAAAGTCATGATCTAAACCCTTGGTATTCTTTACTACAGGGCTATAGTCCAGTGGTTCAAAGTGTTAGTTCATAAATTTGGTGACATAGTAATTGGGAGTTCAATCCCTGGGCCAGAAAATGTATACTTGAACACAGTGCAAAAGAGGTGAGCAGTAATTATGTAGTACTAAAACAAGAACTAAACATATGTCACTAGAAATGGGTAATGGTAACAGAACAATCTACCCTTGTAGATTAAATAAAGGGTTCACTTCAGAGTTCCCTGATTGACATATGCCTGATGAAGGTCAGAGAGCACTAAAGCCAAAATGTTACAATAACAATAACAAAGATGAGGATAATAGTCCACATGTAAATAATAACTCCTCATCCCAGAAATTACAACAGAAATTAAGTTATTGTTATGTTTTAAAAATAATAAATGCATAATTTTATTCTAATAAGGAACCCTAAATACATGTATGAAATGGTTGAAATGACTTTTTCCTTTTTGTGTAGGGGAGGGAAGAATATAGATAACGAATATGTAATTATAAGCAGCTGTTGGATTGTTTCAATAAAGAGAAATCCACATAGTATTATAATCATTAGATAGAATGAGTGACTTGGTAAGCACTTCCTTTTTTTTTTAACCAATATTTAATTTAGATTAAAATCACTTTAAGCTAATAAGTTAGACTGTTATATGAGTAAGAGATGACATCCTATTTATGCACAAGTCAGGTCAGGCTTAACCTGGCTACTGGTAACATATAACCCAGTACAACCTGCTGCATGAACAGGTGGTTGACATCTAAACCAGCTCCCCTTATAGCTTTTCTGCTGGTTAGGAGAGTGGCATGTCACCCCCACAGGACAAAAAACAAAACTTGTCAAAGGATGAATGAGCTTCTTATAGGAGCCAATGCCCAACATATATGTGTGCATATATATATATATATATATATATATATATATATATATATATATATATATATATAGAGAGAGAGAGAGAGAGAGATAAAGCTAGGATGGAGTCTCAAACCTGAAAAGGAAACCTTCCTAGACATAGTATCTCAATAAAGCACTCTGTGTACTTGAACTACAATGAATGTGAGTTAGATACCAGGAAGAACATCCTGCCTTGTAAAAACCTTGTCTCATAATTATGACAAGTCTCAGGATATTTAGGTGTATGTGAAGAGGTAGACAGAGATCCTCCATCAGGTAGGACTAACTTTGCTTTGTCCAAGATCAATTCTGGTCCTGCTTCAACAACAAATAAAAATAAAAAAAAACAAAAGACACAGCTATGATGATGATCATTGTTTTGGAGCCCTTTCCAGAAAATATATAAACTAAGCACTTCCCCACATTTATTCTGAATGCAGAAGTATCAAAGTTAACATTGAAAAGTGCAGGCTCACTATAGTGACTTTAGAGATTACACTACCTCGTCTCTGCTGTTTAGAAAGAGTTGCAATTTCTAGGACACATTAAGAGAAAGAGGGTTTGGAAAATTTAACACTCACAGTAGTAATTAAGGAAGGAGGAGCAGAGGGAAACTGAATAACAGACTGGCAGAATGAGGATGAAGAAGGGTGGTAAAGAGTTAAACAATGTTTAGAGCAACAAGAAACAGGAAGTTGTGAAGAGTCATGATGCCCACATCCTGACAGGATAGCACATAAAAGAATTCTCCACGATCCCAAGTCATACTGCTTTTTAAAGTTATTAACAGTTAATCATTGAAAATAGAAAATCTATAGAAAAGTGTATTATTTTCTATGACAGAGAACTTAATTTGTAACTTAAGTGATTTTACGCTCTACAGAAACACGATATCTGAATTTTTAAAAAATGAATAATTGAAGTTTTTATTAAATTTTTAGTTTTAATTTCAAACTGTGCTTTTTTACCGGAAAAAAAAAGACATTTAAATTTCCCATAGTAATCTTTGAGTCACCATTGACGTAAGAAAAACAAGGTTTTTAACCAAAATTTAGAATGTACTAGAAATGATTAAAAAAAAAAAATTGATAAAAAATGCTTTGATCTTTTATTTTTGACGATAAAAAAGAACTTTGTTTTCATTCATCAAGTTTAGGCAGTTTTTCTTCATTTTTCATCCTTTTTTAGCGAGAAAGTGGCGGTTTGTTCTATGGGGGCTTTACACGTTAAAAAGTAAATGTGATTTATTATAAACATTAGGTATTGTTTGTTGTGGGGTTTGTTTTTGGAGGTACCTAAATTTTTGTTCCAATAACTTTTTTTTTGTAACGCGTTTTTTTTTCTATTTCTTGTTTGTTGCGCCCTCCGGCTTGCGTCAATTGTATGTCTGTCTGTCTATCCGAATAAATTCAGTTCGAAATACACTGAAAGGTTACCCAGATCGACAAATACCTGAAGAAGCCCGGAAGGATACAACAGCCGAAACATTTTGAATGATAACAAAGATGAAGACATTTATTTGAATTTGACTAACTTCCCGTCCTGAATTCTGACAGACTTTTTTTAATTTTAAGCCAGCACTACGAGATGGTATTCAAAACAAAAAATTTCGAATTATTTTTAAAAAAAAAATCAATGACGATAATTTTTATTGATGATAAAACTGACAGGTTTTAAAAACATATTTTACTTTGAAATCATAAGTAGATATATTGATAATAAAAATAATTGCAAACTCAGTATTGCTAATACTAAGATTATTATACCGTTAAATAAAAAATAAATAAATAAAAAAGGAATAAGGAAAGAAACTTTAAATAAGAAAATAATTTTTAAAAATTCCAAACGTAAAAAAATAGTCACGCACAACCTTTTTTTTTTTTTTTTTTTTAAAAAATTAAAATAACAAAGAGAAACATTACAATAAGTAATAACGGGTCAAGGTAAAAAGACAGATAGAAAAAAAAAGTCAAATTGAAAAAAATTAATTTTAAATTTAAAAATAACATTCAAACAAAAATATTCGATATTTTTTCTTCCCTGACGAATTTTAAGCTAGAAAACTATAAACAAAAACGTCACTATCGATGAATAAATGCTGGGAAAAAAAACACCATTAAACATTTAACTTCGTTTATACTAGAACAAAAAGAGGAAAAAAATTAGGTAATGAATACAAAATAAAACAATAGTTTATTTGTGAATAATAATAAAAAAAACAAGCGTCAGGTGCTACTAGCCGACCGTCATCCAAAACAAAAAAAATGTCAACTCCCACTTAATCTGGGACTTTATTTCTATACTTTCTTTTTAAACAACTTAAATATAATCTAAAAAATAAATTCACTATACTCACCGTCACAACTGTTAGGACAACAGCCACCAGACAAAAATAAAATAAATATTTCAGGTTTCCCATATTTGATACTTGAGTAATATTGAAAATCACAACAACATGGCTATGACAAATACAACACGAAAGAGATAGAAAGTGTTTGTTTTTACAGGAGAGTTGACATTGAAGGGAAGTAACTCTGCGTATCTATCAGGTTTTACGCTTTCATTTCGAGAATTATGTCAATGTAGCTTTGTAGCAGGCAAAATGAGCAAATATATTGTTGTGTCAAGTCGGGATTTGGCATTTTTTAAATTTATCATTAAGCACAAAACGTATAGTACCGAATAGATGAAGAATTAGAACAAAATAGTTCAGCTGTCATAAATTTAAAAACGTACAATTTGTAAAGATTTATTTACTTACAATTCTATACAACAATTTAGAAGGTTATTTTAATTTTGTTCTTAATTTCATAATTAAAGAATGAGTATCAAGGCAATTTTGGACTAATTTTTTTTTTATAATCATATATATCATATCATAATATTTTGATAATTATTTAAATTCAATATCCTGTTTTTTTCTAAAGTCTTTCATTTATAAACACAAAGCAGAAATGCTATTTTATCGTCAGTTTTTTTCATGGAGCTAAATTTTGGTGTTTTTTTCAATGCCAAACTTATATATAACTTAATGGGTACTGGGTATGGACTAGTTTCTTAGCAAGCTAAAATAAAAAGAATGCATTGGGAGAAAAGGAGGGCATTAAATCTCTTATCTTGAGTAATTTGAATGGGACAAAGTAAAAAATACAAGGCTGCTACTCTGATGGGAAATTTGCAGAGAAAAAATAAAAAACATTTATTACCACGACAAAACTATTTCTCACAATATACCTATCAATCAGTTCACACTCCTTTCCAGTCTTTGATAAGAAGTAGAAGTTTATCTCTTGTTTCCTGATCAGGATTGGGTTCCCGATTCCTTCTAAAGTTTTAACATTCTCTCTCTCTCCCAGTAGCCCCCTACGTCTGAGTGGCATTATTACTTTGGTTGGGGTGAATTGATTTAAAAAAAAATAAATATACAAATATAGGCCTTGCACAAAATATCTTTTGTGCACTTCAAATTATCAAGGCAGGTTAACAATTCTTTCAAATACAAATCTGTTTATGTAAAGCAAATGTTTGTTGCATTTTGAATCAGCTAGGTTATACGACACCTCTCACAAGTTTGGTTCTCATGATTACTGGTGGCTCTGTAAAAGCATGTTAAGCAATAGTAAATCCTCAATCCCTCAATCAGTTAGAATAATTGTCATTAACTGAGGCAGATTGCTTTGCTTGTAAATCTTCTTCCAGCTTCACTCTCAACTCATCAGGAGTATTTTTGCCTGATTCTCCACTGAGAATAGAATTTCTACTAAGTGATATGCTATCATCACCAAATTAGATCCCTACATGGCATGCAGACTTGACAGTATCCCTGCAATTGTCTTGCAGAAATGTATCCTTGAACTGGCTCCTGTTCTCTCCAAATTCTATAATAAATTCTTTGCTGTTTCTTATTTTCCAGCTTGTTGGAAATTCTATTCTGTAGTTCCTGTCCTTTGAATTGTCATCCTATTAGTCTTTTATCTGTTTTTGGTAACATACTAAAGGTTCTAATCAACTCTGAATTGGTAAAGCATCTTACTTCACACAAATTTCTTTCAGATAAACAATATGGCTTTCATTTCTTCAGATGAAACCACTGATGCATTAACTGAATTTGTTTATCAGGCTTTAGATAAGAATAATGAGGCTTTGGCTGTGGCTTTAGATATCTTGAAGTTGTTTGACAGGGTTTAGCATGCTAGTCTTCTTCACATGCTCGAGAGCTATTGACCTGATCCAATCTTTCTTAACAAATAGTGTAATGAAGGTGGTGTTGAACTGCCACTTTTCTAGATCATTTTACATTAATGTGGGGGTCCCCCAGGGATCTCTCCTTGGACTCATGGTGTTTCTTATTTTTATCAACAAAATTTCTGATTCCATCAGCTTCCATCTCAGTATATATTGCTGATGTCACAGTTATTTACTCCTGTCTTAATAGTAAGTCTGACCAATAAAGTAAAAGTGGCAGCTGAATATTGGACCAACAAAGTAAAACTGGCAGCTGATCTTAAAAATTACCTCATATCAGTGGTTAAATGGAGCAAGAAATGGCTTTAAAATTTTAACACCTCCAAAATGAAACTACTATCTTTTAGTCATCATAAAGAACTATTTTTGACTTTCCTTAGCATGGCTGATGCTAACCTCCAGGAAAGTAATTTATTGTACCTTCTTGGTATCATATTTTCCACTGGCATGAAACGTAATGATTATACTGAATAGCTGCAAAGTCTGCTACTAGAAAAGTTGGTTCTCTGTGTCATGTCAGATAATTCTTCTCACCAGAATCCATCATGCACATTTATAAATCTACAACTTGTCTATACATTTAATATTGCTGCCATATCTGGTCCATATCATGAGGTTTTTGACAAAATCCAAAAGGTCAGTTATCAGTCTTGACAGCATCTTGACTTCAGTCACTTTTTGACTACCATGAAGTAGCTTCTCTGTATCTTTTTTTACAAATATTATCATGGCAATTGTTCTAATAAGCTTTTTTCCTTGGTGCCTCAACTGCATGAATTTAAGCATGCTACTAGATTGGCAGTTAGGTCCCATTGTTTTACTGCTGAAATAGGTAGATGTAACTGTAAATCCTATTCTTATAGTTACTTTTCTGGCATTTGTGAAGAAACTATTTTATTTCATGCAGTGAAATTTTCACATAACAACCCCAAAAAGAGTTGAGTTTGGTGACTGATGCTTCCTTGATTGATTGATTCATTCATTTTTGACAAGTTATCAGCCCTTTGCAGGTTATGTAAAGACAGAAAATATTTTTAGATTGTAAGAATTTATTTTTTTTAGATAATAATGATTTAGGAACTCATAGCTGTGGGGAGAAGATGTGGATTCCCACTTTTCCCAAGGTTATTTGCATATAAGTGTATATAACAAACCCAACTGGAATTGGAATTCAGGTTTCTGATTAACAATTCCAAGCCATTATACCACCCACACAACCAAGCTTGCTGCATCTGATATTCCCAAGTGGTCACCTCTCTACATACTGACCAGGCACAACATTGCTTAACTTCAATGATTGTAATTACTTTCTTTACTAGTCCCAAACTTTCAAAATTTCATGCTTTAAATTATTGTAATTGGTGATTTTTTTTTACTTTATTTTCAAATCTGATATTGAATGGACTTCTAACAAGTAGCAAATCTTTTTCTGTTTGTCCAGCAGGGTTATATTTATTTTTCATTTTGTTATTCTTTGTTATTGCCATGGATTTCTAAATGTATTTTAAATAATTTAAATGTCTTCTTTGAAGTTAAATTTTGAATTTATTTGAAAGATAGTAGCCTAAAGCCAATCCATATTAAAACAAAAATAAATTTTTGTATATAAATAAAGTTCTGAGGCATTTTTAAAATATTGGCACATTCAGTTGTCACTCATTGAATTGCCATCATAGATGAAATATGTAAATAACAAACTTAAAAATCTCTTAAAAATTTAATATTTGCCCTAAAGATGTGCTTCAAAGTAAATCGATAAATTTAAAAAAAGAATATCTAAATGTCATTTCAACTGATGTTCGGCTTCTACTTTTCTTCAGAAAATAACCTTTTTATGTTTCATTTAAAAGATGTATTGTTTTTGTCAAATATTTGTAATCCTGTCACTCAGATAAAAACAAAAACCTGGGTAAATGAATACCAACACTATCATCCCTGATTTAAAAGGGTGTAAGAAATTAAAAAAAATAAATTAAAGAAACATGGAATACCAGCAGTGCAATAATCAAGAAATTAGTATTTAATTTATGTTTAAAAATAAATTATCATATAATGTAATCAATAGTTTAAGAATAAAATTTTTATATATATTGGTTTTGAACTGTTTAAAAAATAACAATTTCACCAGTCCTGCAATTTTGAAAAAAATATTTTCATGAGCCAGTGTGAAATTATTTTCTAACTAATGAAAACCATGCATTCAAAAAGTTCACACCTTTATGTGAAATTAGATTTTGATCTCTTTTATGGTTATAAAAATAGAAGCCTACTGCTTCTCAAGGTTCTAAACAATTTTGGAGACCAGTGTGATCTACACATGCATACAGACATAGATGCTCACAATGGAAGAGACAAAAACCAGCAGCAGACTAAGGCCTTGCCTATGCACACAATAGAAAGGATTAACCAGCAGCTGCTGACTAAGTCTTTCTGAATGTCATAAAGTAAGTCTGTCCACACATTTCACAATGCACTACAAACACTTTATTACTTGATAAAACAAATTTCACTGCAAGGAAAATTGAACATTTTATTGTTATTTTATATTTCTGAAAAGAATATCTAAATGTTATTTCAACATTCTGCTTCTACATTTCCTTCAGAAAATAACCTTTTTTATGTTTCATTTAAAAGATGTGTTGTTGTTGTTGTTGTTAAATATAAAACCTGGGTAGGCAAACCCCAAAAAATCCTAGCTTCATATGTGAATTGAGAATTCAAGAAACACTTAATTCAAATTTTAATATCAATTTGAGACTTTTTTCCCATAAAGTCAGGTCTTATGGGATACAAGGACTCCCTAAAAAATATGTGACTGTCACATTGTTAAAAAGCGTTTTTATGGCTTTATTCTAATTTTGTATACCATGGTTTGTTTATGATTTGGCACAAACTTTAAAAACATCCTTTTTTAAGGCTTTCTTCACATAAAATTGGGTCTTATAGGATACTAGGATTCCCTAACTATGAAATATATTGAATATATGACCATAGCATTATTAGAAAACGTCTTTAAAACATTGAATTGATTTATGAATTTCTATTGTAAACAAAGCGGACAGTGACACATAAACTCATGTATTAACTGACAGAAATAGATCTCTTTACCAGCCACTATAAATAAATTACGTTTTTTTTTCTTAGCCAAAATTGTAATTTTTTCCTGTGATTTTATTACCAGCCATGTCTATCTTGGATCTCTTTTGTTAATTCACCCCAAATAATGTAAAGTTACTTATTGCAAATATTAATTCCCCTACCAAGAAATTATAAATTTTAAATCAAAGTTAGTTTGTCTTTTATTAAATTTTTTGCATTCTTTTGAAATTATAAATTTTAAATCAAAGTTAGTTTGTCTTTTATTAAATTTTTTGCATTCTTTTGAAATTATAAATTTTAAATCAAAATTTGTTTTAGAAAATTTTTGGAATTGGTTAGGGTTAGGATGTTTTGCAATTTAAAAAAAGAAAAATCTGTTTTGGGGTTGTTTATTGGGGTGAGTGTAAACATAAACAGTCACACTTTAAAAATAGTGCACCAGAGTTGCCCACATTTGGGGTGATCACAAAGGTCAATCCAACTAGAGTGCAAGAGAAGGGCCTCGCTCTGGGAGAATTTGGTGTGAATTTCAGTAAATACTAGCAGTAGAGTCTGGCATTGCCCGGGGATGTAACAGTAAGAAATAGATCAAGTATCGACCATCATAAAGACTGAAAAATAAAATTGACAAAGATTATTGTTTAAGGTTGAGAGACACGCATGTCTTAATTAGTTTTTTTTTTGTTTTTTGTTTTTTGGGGGTTTTTTTACGAATTGGTCAAACCCAAACTCAAACAAAAACATTGTTTACAATCATTATGAGTCTACCAATTGAATAGAATTTTATTATAAACAATTGTCTTGTAAATGGAATTTTTAAAGCATTCTGAATGTAAAAATAAAGAAAAAAAAGTGTGCAAGACAATAAGAAACACTACCTGCCAAAAAAAAGTGAACTTTTGTTGAAATCGGTTGAAAAATGTAGGAAATCCGATCCCATATATAAATGAACAGACACACACACACAAACAACCTGGGTTTTATAATAAGTATAACTCGATATGAGTTGTCCCCCTTTCATTCTCAGACAACGATGCCTCTTAATCCTGTTTTCAAATTGATTTTGTGCAAAAACAATTGTGTTTTTCCAATTTTTGGCACTGTCAGAACCACGACAAGGTAATTTTACGTAGTCCTGTGAAGTTTTCTTGAAATCGGTTGAAAAATGTAAGAAATCTGATCCAATATATAAACGAACAGACACACACACACAACCTGGGTTTTATAATAAGTATGATAAATTCTTTTTATTTTGGAATGAATTAATATTTTGGAGTGAATTAACAGAAAAGATCCCCTATATCTACTGTCAACATTATTATTATTTCATTGTTAATTAAATGAGTTTCTTTTTAATGACATTTTTTCCCCTGTGACTTCATTACTGGCCACAGGTTATAGTATAAGAAATTTAAGTTGATTGAGCATATAACATCTGCTTTTCTGAAAGAAAACAGACACTGTTTTAGGCTTTAGCTTAAAACCATTGACTTTCATAAAAATATTTTGCATCTTTCCAATTTATGCAAAAATAGCAATGTGTGATCTATTTTGGTACCAATCAGAGGGATTTGCTCCAAATCCTACAACACAATCTGGAGCCGGTCTTAGTGTATAAAAGAAAAAATACTTAATTGAACAGAGCACAGAGGGCAAGAGACATCATCACCTGCAAGGGTCAGTCAGGTCACTCCGTTCAGAGGTCAACATAAGCTGCTGGTTGAATCTAGGTCACTTTGGTCAAGAACAATGACATAAAAGAAATTTGATACTGCTAGCTGAGGATTGAAAAGAATATTAAAGTCTCTCCCTCATCTAAGGAGAATTCATCGACTGGTGTGAAATCATTTTTTCACTGTTACCAAGAAAAGTCACTACAGAGATTGTACCTATCATAGCCCTTCACTACTCCATCCACGTGACCAAGGGAAGACGTTATGTCTTCATGACCTTGACTTTTTCTTCATTGTGTCACCAACTCCCATCAATTTCAGTTCATTTATGTTATAATAAGCCTAATGACGTTTTAGTTCTTTCAGTGTTACGAACCTAGTCGGAATAGACTTTGTGGACATTTTATATCTTTTATATTTCCTAGCACATCTCAGTTTATTTTCTTGAGATTTTTAGTACTTTGCAGGACCAGTTAATGTTTACACTCTCTTTTCATTTAAGCTAGTGACTTCTTGCTGAATTCAAGCAGAGAGGAATGAGGAAGAGGAGGTGGCCAGAGTGCTTGGACAGGTTATGTATTGAGTTACCTTCCCATTTATTTTTGTCTGCCAACTGGATGCTAGTTGGGCTTTCCTATACATTCATACTTTCAGCACTCTTGGCCTTTATTACGTTCGGCTACCTCGGACCTTTACTTCTGGCATTCCTAGCCTTTGTTACTTCCAGCTACCATGGATCCTTGTCTTCTGGCATGCCTAGCCTTTGCACTTCTGGCTACCACAGACCCTTATCTTCTGGCATTTCTTTACTACTTCCAGCTATCATAGACTGACCTCTGGCATTACTGCCCTTCATTATTTCTGGCCCTTATCTCAACCTAACTCACTTGGTTGATCAGCGTTAATGGACCTGCTTACAACAGCCTTGAACTTCCAGCTATACCATGGTCCTGGCTTTCTGGTCAACCTAACTTGCCTGGTTTAGGAAATTGCTGCACACATATTGTCCAGACAGCAAATAACCTATTCTGCACACTTCGGTTAAAATACTACAGAAGGTTCACCATTGGATTTGACCAGCAACTATGCAATGCCAGCACTGGACATTTAAATGGAACTTTCTTCTCTTTGGCTATATCGTCCAGACTTCAAAGAGCCTATTCTGTACACTTCAGTTATAATACTACGGAAGGTTTACCATTGGACTTGACCAGCAACTACTCAGCGCCAGCACTTTCACAGGACATTGGAACTAAACTTTCACATTGTGGACTTACATACTAACTAAACTTATATGGACTCTACTTGTAACATTTAGTCCCAGATATAATATCTAGATCTTCTAGCTGGTCAGTATTTCTCAATTTACTTACTTCTGCCTTCATTACTTCATTATTTGTTTACTCACATTCCTTTAAACAATGATGTAAATAAAATTTTGTATTAATTTTAAGTTTGTTATCCTCTTGTTGACCTGTCAGATCTCATGTCATTTATTTCAAAAATGTATGCCGGCCTCCTGTGACTCATTCCTTATTTGGGTGCACAGGCCATTTTATATTGGGCCCCCTCCAGGGCGTCCACTACATACCTACTACTTGAAAAGCATTAAGAGAAGTACTACCTTTCCCATTTCTGTATTTGTTTTAATGTTGTTTGACTTTCTGGGGACCTCATGTTGCATATTTTATATTTTTATTGTAAAAAAGCATATTTTGTTTTTAGTATATCCTTTATTGTAATTGGAAAAATTTCATATCCTTTAATGTAAAAAAGGCATATTTTTTTTGCATCATATACTTTTATTTGCATTATATATTTTCTATTTGTATATACACATTATTGACCATTATTGGCACACAAAGCATTTAATTTGTATAATTCCTTTCATTTTGTGTGTTAAATAAATTTAACGTATTTCTCTTTTAAAACTTGGCTGGTGTCATCCGTCTTTATCATGTGCTTTAGCCTTATCAACCTTACACTCAAACATTTGTTTGTACTACGATACCCTTTTTTGTAGTTTTTTTTACCTTATAAAAATATCCTATAATAGAAAGAAAGCACTTTGGTTCCATCTCAAGCAATTTTGTTGTTGTTGATAACGACAATAATATTTGGATTTAAATATTTTTGCAAGTTGTATACTTTATCTACGCTTGTTATGATGAATAGATAACAGTACTAGAATGTCAGAGAGGTCTCATCATTTTACAGTTGAAATGGCTAAATGTAACCGTAAGTTCTATGCTAACAGTTTCTTCTGTTAAATTTTTCGCTTGTGGAACTCTCTTTCTGGTTTTTTGCTTCTCTTGTCAGCTTTGATATTCAAAAATTTAAAAATGCAATGTCACTGATTATTTTCTGTCTTTTTAATTCTTGTCCTCTTCTCCTTAGTATATTTTTCTCACATTCTCTAACACCCAGTAACCCCCCCCCTAGCGTCTTAGTGGCTTTATTGCCTTGCTTGGGGGTGAAATGATAAAAAAAAAAAAGAAAAACAGTGGAGCCATAATTAGCCATTCATCGGAATTTCGTGTTTCGTTTTGGTTAGCTGTTCCAGTCGTAATGATAAATGATCTATGTGTTTGCTAACTATAGTATTGCACTACGATTTTGTATCCATCTTGATATTAAAAATTGTAGCTTAGTTTTGGTATAAGGCTACAGATATAAAGCGCAGTTGTTATCTACATAACCAAATAGTTACAGTTACACTATGAGGGTGGGACTGCTAATGGCGCTTAGCACTTCCGGAAGTGTTGTCATGGTAACAATTTACGACGCTAACGCACATAGTTTTTAAAAATATAAATTATGGACATGATAATGAAAAATGAAAATGAACACTAACAGTATCCTTTTTATGTGTGTTGTCTTTTTAAGCATCGTTTCTTCTGGTAAGATAAAGTTTAATTAATAGTCATTCACAGTCAAACGCCTCTACCTTATTTTTAATTAGATATTTTATTTTAATTATTTAAAATATCTAAGGTAGAGGCGTTTGATGATGAGAACAATTGTTCGCAATTTATCCAAATTAATTTGTCGATTAAGTTATTTTTTTCGAATCTTTCAAAACATAACACTTCTCTTCACAGCTACAATTTTTTTTAAATAAAAATTACGGTCATTGACGTTTTATGCTTAGTTTTAAAATTTACTGGTAAAAAAAAAAGTATAGAATCTGGTCCATAAAACATAGACCATAATTCGCGTGTTAAACTTTTTAGTTTTGAATTGCAGCATAGCATTTTTTTTTATTTATTGGAAATATTAAATTTAATCTCACAGCTTGAAATTAAAACTAAAATAAAAGCTTCAAGAAAGTTTTTCATTATTAAAAAGTAAAAACTCATTTTAAAGTAAACGTTCGTTAGGTAACACGTTTTATGGAGGTACCTCTATCGCAAATAATTCATCCTAAGAAATTTTTAAATCAAAGTTTGTTTTTTTGTTAAATTTTTGACACTAAATTTTAAATCAAAATTTGTTAAGCTTGCCTCGCAACAACTCCAGCCCGGAGAATGAAAATTAAAAAATTACCAAAAAGTCAAGGAGTTATTCGCATTTCATAAATGTGGATGATATTCGAGGTACTTACAAGGAATAATTAATTAATTTTTTATAATTAAAATAAAGAAAAAAAAAATCTACATTTAACGCACCCGAATCATCCACATTTGGGGCGATCGCAAAAACACAACCGAAGTGCAATGGAAGGTACTTGCTCTTGGAGAATTTGGTGTGAATTTTAGTAAATATAAATTCTTTTTATTTTGAGGAGGTGAAACACTAAAACAGAAAAGATCCATATTGAGAACACAACATTCCCTCCTTTCTTGTTTCTCTTTTTTTTTTATCCTTGCGTTAAACTTTATAAGGAAATAACACTGGCACTACACTACAGTACAGTAACGCTAATAAGCACTAAATAGTGATGGCCTACTCTGAAGTTGAAATTGTTATTAATTTATCCTCAGTATTTTCGATGGTGATTTAGATTTTTTTTTTTTTTTTAGAAAGGCAAACCTTCTTCCTTTTTTACTTATGAGGGTATTTAAGCTTTCATCTGACTTCCCCCTAAAAAAGTGTCATTATTTTTTTTTAAAATAGACTTTGTGAATTAAATTAATGAAAGCACAGTGGACATTCTAAAAAAAAAAAAAAAAACCAAAAACGCATTTTAGATAATTTGAAATGCCTTCTTAGGACTTAATTCTTCTTCATTAGTTGCATTCAAACATATATCATCTTGATATGTTATCAGATTTTTTATGCCCCTTTCTTAGAATATTTACTATTGCTTTCTGAAAAATGGCACTTGCTGTTTTCACCCCATAAAGCATACAAGTCCATCTAAGCAGTCCAAATGGGGAGTTAATAATGATGATTTCCTTAAATTTATCATCAATTTGAATTTTATCGTATGCAAATTTTACATCTATTTCTGGAAAGAGCAATAACAGCTGATGGATTTGAGAAACCTATTTTCCTGAAAAAATGTTTTAGGAGAAAGAGTTTATAAATTTCAACTGACAGCAGTCATTAATCATGTTAAGTGTAATTATACTAACTGAAAATATACAATGATTCTTTCATATTTAACATTTACATTTTATTTCACTCCAGTACTTCTTGTTCTCATTGGTCAGTGTGTGTGCGTGTGTGTGTGTGTGTGGTGATTTTCCAAGCATAGCTCAAATGTGGCACAAGGCCGAAAGTATGGGGCACCCAGTGAGGATCGAACTCACTATTTACTCATAAGACAAGCTTGCTAACCATTGCACCATGCCAAGATGCCCCAGTGTGTGTGTGTGTGTGTGTGTCTGTGTGAGTATGTGTGCATCTCTGTGGCCCCAGACACCTCCTATGAACTTGGATCTTACATTCTCACCTGTGATATCTAAGAGATTGCCTATTTGCCAATGGGGGGGAGGGTATATTTACCTGTCCAATGGCCGACAGGTGGTTACCTTTTCAAGTCACTGCTAGTATTAGGTCAATCGCCATCTCCACCTAAGAATTCATCCCTGAGGTCAAACCTACACCTTACTTCTCTGAAGGATATTGAGCACAATATCTATTCTACATGATCTGAGGTGAAACAGATACTACACAAGCATTATACAGTGAAATGTTTCAGATCAAAATTCAGACGCTGATCCCCACTTGCATGCCCTGTGTTTGACCCATGTCCTTCTGGTGTCAGTTCAAAATGACACCCTTTTTTCTCATATATCTGTATTAAATTATAAACTGTAATTTTGGAAAGTGAAAATTTCATTGAAATATGTTGTAAAATTTCCAAGTTTTCATCTGAAATTAAGAAAATACCAACTTTAACTCATATCCTCCCAATATCAGTTTAAACTGACACCTATTTCTTTATATATATGAAAACTTTAATTAAAAACTATAATATTGGAAAGTGAAAATTTCATTGAAATATATCGAAAAATTTTCAAGTTTTCATCTGATATCAAGAAAATTTTAACTTTAAGCAAAATGGTCATAATACATTAAAATACTGTGATACCAAGTGGATATGGTTTGAGAGAAAGTGAAACAGGAAAATTTTATGAGAAACAAAGAAAAATATTGAACAGTTTGTAGTATCAATCTTTCCATATAGCAGCAGGAGACTTGAGACAACAGAGATATTGTTCTACAGAGGGATAATAAGACAATCAGACGGATAATGTGGGCAACGAGAAACCTTTGAGGAAATTGGAAACAAAAAGTGCTTGTACACTTGTACTTACCAACAGAACAAGAGAGTTGAAATTTCTGGAACACATAATGAGGAAAGAGGGTTTGGAGAATATGACACTCCCAGGACATACTGAAGACAAAAAGAGCAGAGGGGAAACAGTAAGTAACCTATCTAATGATCTTGAGTAAATGGATGGTGGAACAGAAACTGGGAAGGATAGTAAAAGAACAAATATTTTTAAGAGCTAGAATTAATAGGATGTAGTAGAGAGTCATCACAGGGACATGGTGCATAAAAGAAGATTGAATTAAATTGATAAAATACAACACATCAACGTAGGAAGACTTTACAGTCATGTGTTCATTATTTGATTGTTAAAATTGAATAGATATCAGTTATGATTATAACTAAAAACAAAAACATCAAATTCATAATAATTTTTCTTTTCAATATTCATTGCAGTTGTCAGCTTCAGATGTTATGTTTGCAATGGCTGTCCATATCGACTCAACATAACTTATGACAGTTATATGATTCAAAATGGATGTTCAACTTGCCTTTTGACTACACAAGGGGAAGGTATTGAAAGTTCTAATTTCTTGGATTTTTACAGCTCTTTTGCAAGTTATTTAAAGCCAGAAAATATTTTTAGATTGTAAGAATTTTTTTTTTTAGATAATAATGGTTTAGTGATACAAGTCTTACTAATTAACTCATAGCTGAAGAGAGATGAGGTGGATTCATATCTTTCCCTTGGGTATTTGCATGAATATAAAGAACCAAATGAGAATTGGAACTCAGCTCTCCAATTCACAATTCTGAGCCATTATCTGTTACACCACCCACACATCCAAGCTTACAATATTTGGTATTCCTAAGCAGCTGCCCATTTAGGTACTGACCAAGCTCCATGTTGCTTAACTTCAGTGACTGTACAGGATCTGGTGTTTCAATGTAATGTGGCCATCTGATTTCTTTGAATGATATTTACAAGTATAATACCAAATGTTGAAACATACTTTTATGGTTAAAATTTTCTTTGGATAAACTCGTGGGAGTTTATAATTTTTTTTTTATCATTTCCCCCCAAAGCAAGGCAATAAAGCCACTAAGATACAAGGAGTTACTGGAAATGAAAGAGAATGATGAGACTTTAGTGTGGAGAAAAGACAATAAAAAACAGGTTTCTGGAAGACAAAAGATGGCGATTGACATTGCATTTAGATTTTTGAAGATTATAGGTGGTAGGGATGCAAGAAACCAGAAGAGAGTTCCACAGGTAAGAAGTGTGTGGCAAGAAACTATTTGAATAGAAGTTATGATTACATAATGAGATCTAGTTGCCAATCTATTGGTATGCTTAAATTCACACAGTCAAGGCACCAAAGAGGAAAGCCCATCAGAACAATTGTCATGGAAATATTTATAGGAAAGACAAAAGGAAGGCATGTTATGGCAGTGAGAAAGTGACTGATGTTGAAATGCAAGGTAAGAATTGATTACATTGCAGACCCTTCTTTGGATTTTGTCAAGAATTTTTGAGATATATAGTAGAAGCAACAGACCAGCTATGGTAGCAATATTCAATGTACAGATAAATGGTAGATTTACAAATGAGCAAGATGGATTTCCCAAAAATGTATTACCATATCTGATGGCACATAAGACTGTTGTAACATAGAAATGGTTACTGAATGAGGAATAACCAAAACAGAGGTTGGAAATGAAATGGTAATCTTTATAAAATCAACAAAATACAATACTCGGAAGCAGCGTGAAGTAGGTAAACCACTGCTAGTGGTAGACTACTTAGACAGCATATTACCTTATTAATTACCTTAGTAATTATTATGTTTTTTTTAATCATTTCATCCCAAGCAAGGCAATAAAGCCACTAAGACATAAGGGGGGTTACTGAGTGCTAGAGAATATGAGAAAAATATTATTAAGTAGAGAAAACAATAAAAGAACAAGAATTAAGAAGACAGAAGATAATGATCGACATTGCATTAAAATTTTTGAAGATCAAATTTGACTGGGAAGCAAGAAGCCAGAAAAGAATTCCAAAAGTGAGAAGCACAACAGAAAAAACTGTTGGCATAGAATTTATTATATATTAAACTATTTGAAAGAATTTCATATACAGTATCTTGTTTAATTTATTGAGTGTAATAATGTAAAATTGTCTTATAGTTATTTTTTTAGGTAACAAAAAAAATGATTAATTTTAGAATAAATAATAACATTGTTCAATTATAAATGATATTACATATAGCTAAAAGCAAAATGAATGGATTTATTTTTAATCTGACATTTTCTTTAGACTTTTTTGAGTGCACAAGTTAATAGATGTATTACACACTGATTAATAAATAAATAAAAATGGGATGTCTATTTTAAATAAGTGCCCATTATAATAACATTTGAAGTAATAACAAAAACCAGAATGTATTAAAGGGACATAAATTGTTCATTTGTGTGCCTAGAAGGCTAATCTATTTTCCCAGTGTCAGGTACATCAAGTACCCAAGGGATTCCAAATTGAACCAAAGAGTGGGGAGCTTAATATCCAAGCTATCTCAACTCATGCACTTGGTCAACAGGCCAATATATGTATGCTGACTCCTTCAGCTTCATGTTTATATTTCTGAGATGAGGTAGTGTAACTACTCACACTATTTACACTGTTCAGACTGTTGTCCTCATCTTTGCTGTCATATTCACATTTCAACTATTGTACACTCCGGCCTTCTTCAGGATTTGTCAATATTTCTGAGATGAGGTATTATAAAGTATTTACACTATTTACATTGTTTGGACTGTTGTCCTCTTCTTTGTTGTCATATTCACAATGTTTCGGCTGTTGTATGCCCCAGCCTTCTTCAGGTAATTGGAATTTCGAACTGAACCCTTTACTTCAACCACCAGGGTAGATTGTTCTAGTTCTACATGCCATGCCTCTTCTGGATAACTCAGTTTCAGTTATTTCCCTTTAACTCAATTCTCCAAGTTTTGTTCATCTCTGCTGTGGCCAGGTATTGAATTTGCAACTGTTGGGTCAAGTCACTGGGTTCAATACCTGGTTACAGCAGAGGTGGACAAAAACAAAAAAGATATCCAGAAGAGACATGGCATATGGAACTAGAACAATTTACCCCGGTGGGCAAAATAAAGGAGTTGGTTTGAAATTAGAGTCACCTGAAGAAGGGCGGAGCATACAAAAAAATGAGGGCAACTGCCTGAACAATGTAAATAGTATGAGTGATAGTTATTTCTTTTGCTTTGTATCCAATTTCTCTTGGTATTTTTAGTTTAATGATTTGAAAAACAGAAATCCTCCTTACATGCAGCAAAAGAATTAATTATAAAGATATAAACTAACATTTCACTGCAGAAAATATAACCATTGCAATTATAAAATTACTTAAATATTGCCATTATGTTTTTGATGGTAATGGTAAACAAGTCATTTTAAAAATTTGGAATTCTTGCAAAACCTCATTTTTTTTTCATTAAATTTGTTTGTTTCTTGACAGTAGTTCATATAAAATACATGAAAACTGCAAAAAATGGGTATTTTTCATATTGTCAGTTTCAATGAAAAGTTATAAGTTGTGGCACTAATACCTTCACTGTTTTAATGTTTAATGTTTTATCTAATTAAACATAATAATAATGATTTTAATAATAATTTAATTTTTAATAAAATTTTTCACTTTTATAATGGTTAAATTATAGAAATAGAAAATGAAACAATTTCATATTAAATATCATTATGTTATGACATTTTTGACATTTAAACATTATCATATTATATTTAACACTTAAAACATTATCACATTATAACATTTTTTAGTATAAAACAGGTTTGTAATTTGTTTGGCATCAATGATTAGCATTCTTCTTGTAGTAAATTAGAATAAGAATAGTCAATAAATTAATAAAAGGTCAATTGACTTATCTTTCGATTGTCTCCAATGTTTTGTGGATACACTGCTTATCAGGGTCAGTGGCTTAGATAAATCTGAACCTCTACTAATTTATTGACTATGTATTTATCTGTTTGTTCATATCTATCTATCTATACACATGCACACACACACAAACACACACACACAGCGTGGACATAGGAATCAGCACTGCATCATAAATATTACTTTCACACTTCAATTGAGTTTCAGACCATGAAAATATAAGTGAACTACTGGTTCTGTTTAAAAAAAGATTTTCAATTTAGAATTTATTACATTTGAAATACTTTGACAGTTAAAAATAACTTGATGGTGATTAATTCTTAGCAATTTAGTTATTCTTTTTAATTGTCTGAACATTGCTTGAGACATGAAACTGCCAGTCCCCATGCAGCGTTGATTCTGATGTCCACACTGTCTACATCTACAAATGCTCTATTTCTGATATTGAGTACTCTTCTGCTATAAAAAAGTAATTTTTAGACAATATATTCATTTTTGTCTATAATATTTTTGTTAGTTACAGATCGAGCCAAATCAGATCGGAGATGTCTGAAAAAAAGGTCAGAACAATATTTTGAGGCCATTGGAATCAATCTTCGTGATGGCTGCAGCAATATTTCCCAAATTCCTGCAGTCACAAAAATATGGCATGTTTGTTTCTGTTCAAAAGAGCTTTGCAATTCAAGTTTGAATTTCCATGTCAAACAACACATATGGATCTGGCTTTTAGAAATTGCTTATTTGTTATTTCAATATGGCTGATTTCAAATGCTTACCAGGAGAAGCTTCTGGCAAACATGGACCTCCATGCCTGCAAAAAAATCTGTTTCAAAAAGACAATTTTCCATTGACACCACTATTATTTTAACTACATTCACTCCCTTTGGCAATGCTTATTTACAAGATTATAAAAAAATTATTTAACTTTTATAAAGATTTATTATTTACCATTTTATGAAGAAATAAATGTGAAAAGAAATATTATTCAAAGATTTTAAAAATATTATAAAAATGTCTGTCCATAATTTGATTTCATTGTAGTTTTAAGTGAATAAAACTATCTTTCTTGTATCATCCAGAGATAGTTATATAGAAATGTTGTATAAATCAAATAAAAAATATCAAAAACCAAAATCATTTTCAATTCCCATACAATTATCAACTGAAGATGAACAGTAAACATACTCATGAAAACATTGTAAATAAATTTTAAAAATACATAAATAGCCATGTTTTTTTTGTTCAGGCAGGACTGGGATTAATCTTGCACAAAGCAAAGTGGGTCTTGCCTAACAGAAGATTTTTTTCACAATGATTTGAGGCAAGCTTTTACAAGGCCAAAAACCTTTTTTGACACCCAACTCAGACACTCACTGTACTCCAATTACACAGTGTTTTTATGGAGACATCATCTCTAGAAAGGTTGTCATTCAAGGCTTGACATATATATATATATATATATATATTATATATATATTAAATAAAAACAGACCACTCTAAGGTTCCATGTAATAAATTATTTCACCACAGCCCTTTAAAAGGACTGCGGATCATCAGACTTTGTTTGGAAGTAAAGTCTAATGATCCACAGTCCTTTAAAAGGGCTGTGGTGAAATAATTTATTACATGGAACCTTAGAGTGGTCTGTTTTTATTTAAATTATTTGCTCTGAATTTACATTGAGCTCTCTGGATTTTATACTCCTTAGGTTTACCCATATGGATTACCTAGTCTTTTTAAATAAAAATATATATATATATATATATATATATATATATATATATATATATATATATATACACTTTGGCTGCTGGCTCCCATAATAAGCTCAAACTGCCTACCCACCCTTTGACGGGTCTTGTTTTTCAACTTGTCGAGGTGACATGGCACCATCCTCACCAACAGAAATTCTAGTGGGGGTATCTAGTTTAGACAGCAATCACCTATCTATGCCTGAGGATGATCAAAGAGTGGGACTTGCTTAAATATATTGATTAAAGCAACAACAATTAGGATCTTATTTTATGTGCCATCTCTCCTATTCAGGATGTGGGTAATCATAGCTCTCCTCTGTATTTCTTAGCAACACTTGTCTTCTTATTTCCCTATTCTGCTATGTATTTACACAAACTCGTTTAGTAGGTTACTCACTGCCTTCCCCTGTCTCTTTTGCCTTCAGTATGTCCAGTGTGTGTCAAATTCTCCAAACCCTCCTTACTCATTATGTGTCCAAGAAATTTCAACTCTCTTTCTGATTATAAGTATAAGTGTCCTTTTTGTCTCCTTTTTTCTTAAAAATTCCTCATTGCTCACATACTCTGTCCATGGTATTCTCATCATCCTTCTGTAGAACCACATATCTGTTGCTGTAATTGTTCTCTACATCTGTGAAGAAATTGTCCAGCATTCACTGCCATATTGGAGGATTGATATTTTTGAATAATAACAAGACTGTAAAAGGACATTCCGATAAAGCTTGTCTATTAATTCCTGAAGCATAATGGTAAAAAATATTGTGTATTTAAAGTACCCATTTGACATTATTTATATTTTGTGTAAGCTTTTTAAAAAGGTTTCACAATAACTTAAATTTTTCCAGCTAAAGGAATTGATAAAAAAATCACACTGAAGAATATTCTGTCCAAGAGTAAAACATAACACTGAAAGCCAGTTAAAGACAGCATAAGGAAAAACAAACAAATCTTTAAGCTTGTATTCAATGAAATTTGACCACTGCCCATATATGAGGTTTTTTTATTACTTATATAGTAGAGTACTTTGAAGGGGAGACAACTATTTTTGTCATCACTACAAACAGTATAAACATTTCTTATACTTTTTTTGAGAGAACAAGTTTGAAATGACCCACAGTTTCTTTCCAAAGTTGTGTACATTTTTTAAAATAATTCTTGATTAGTCTTGGTACTACTTTGTATCATCCAAAACTGAAACAAGTACCCAGGTAAAATTTGTAAAGAATTTAAAAATTATGGTTTTGTTCAAATTTGTGGCAAATCACAAAATGTGTACCAGTCAAACAGTAATAAAATACATAAATATATTCAGTTTATCTCTTTTAAAATTACTTTCAGGATTTTAAACTGACATGCCAAAAGTCATAGGATAGAGTAATTCTCTGTAGGATCCCTTGGTAAAATGTAGCAACATGATATAGCATTGATTCCTTCAGTAGCCAGAAGTTCTTTGGAGAGATGTTGAGCTATGATGGCTCGATAATTGTCCATATAATATCCAATATCTCTAGATGCAGGATTTTGCATGTAAATATACTTCTCCATTATGTCCTATAAATTCTTGATTGGGCTTGTGTTCAAGTGGACATGGTGGCATCACTATTTTTTTAAAGTTTCCAGAATTCTTTCCAAACCAATTTTGGGCAACAGGGGCAACTGATGATATGGGTCCTTATTGAATAATTTTTTTGAGGTGCATAGAATCCAGAAATGGGTGAAAATAGTCATGAAATACTGCAATATAGTGGTCACTAGTCAATGAAATATTTAGACAGACCAGCAAACCCAACCCAACACATGAAAACAACTCATGTAATTATGGAGCCACCACCAACTTTTACAGTGATTTGTTCACAACTGAGATTCATGGGTTCACAGTATCTGTGCCATATTTGAACCCTAACTATCAGCATGGTGGACTCAACTAGAACCATGACATGACTTATTGGACATGCTTCCAGTTCTCAAGTGTTCAATTAGTGAGGCCAAAAGCCCAAGTAAGATACTGTGTCTGCTGCTATGATACTTACAGGGTCACCCTGGTGAGTCTTCTGCTCCCACATCTCATAGAAACTAATGAGTGTTGAATGGATTTGTTAGATATATTTGGTACTGTGTTGCAGGCTAGTTATGCATTTCCCAACATTAGCAACGTTAGTGTTTGAAATTGAGAATAATATGCTGTTTCCTGAGAAAAAATGGTGGACTCAGCATGTGAGTCCATGTGAAGAAAGGCAAAGAAACCACAAGAACCAGTACATGTACAAACAAATGATAATGTATTAGCAAGAAAGGTATACAAGTGACAAAGATAATGATGTGTGTAGCAAAATGTTATATTCCGTGCTAATAGGAATATATACTTGAAAAACATGGTGATAAAATAAGTGAAGGGTTATTGTAAAAACCAGTACAATAAGAATAAAGGTAACAGTTGTGCACAAGGTCGTTGAAAGTCAATCCAGTAGTGAGTGCTACTATTGGAAGGTCGGTAGTTCTTGCATAAGTCTGAGTCCTACTCAACAGATCCCAGCTAGACTCTGTAGTCCGTTGGCTTACAGATACTTATAGATAGTTACTACCTATAGAGTAGTCACTCATGGGAGAGACAGGTTATTCCATTACATCACAAAAGAATGTGAAAACTGTTTGGGTTCAATGTATGTGAAGTGGATGAATGTGCATATGTACGTGTGTTGTGTATGTGTAGTTTGTTCTTGCGTTTACATTGATGAGTAAGTGGATAAGGTAAGAAGAGTCTACAAAATATTATCGCAGAGTATTTATAGTCCGGAGAGCATCCTCTAGTAGCGGTTTCAAAAATTAGGAGGGGTTAACCCAACAACTGTCTTCATTGAACATGGATGTGATTTAAAGTCAGTGTCTGTTACCACTGACATTTCTAACAAGACTCCTCTGGTCATGATCCTTAAGGACCTATGGTTGACCACTGCACTTGTCCATGGTGGGCAGTAATAATTTCCATTAGGTGTTCCTAAAACACACAACACTGTAGATCAAGGGATGTTAAATATTCCCAAAACTTCCAGAATAGAATGTCTTTTCTGTTTAACACTTATTATCATGTCCCATTCAAACTCCTCTAGTTCATGTTCTCTTGCCATGAGCAACTTAGCTGATATTCAAATTGTTATGATCTGGTGGTGCCACCTATCATTACCTTTACATAAAAATATATAGAAAGTGCTTTAATTGCTAGATCATCCACAGTATATTTATGACCAGGTTCTTACAACATTGCACTTTTCTTTACAGATCTTCTATTATCCCAATGTGGGATATTTAATAAATGATAAAAACATAAACAAAAAAATAAAATAAAATAAATGAAATCGGATAGACTATATATCCAAACAAATATTTTTAAAAATTTTAAATTTCTGTCTCCCCTCTCTTTCATATATATTTTCATGGTAATTGTTCAGATGAGCTTTTCACTTTGATTCTAAACTTTTTGAATTTAAGCACAGTACTAGACTGGCATTGAAATCTCATCAATTTACAATTAAGTTGGCTAGATGTAACCACAAATTCTATGTGAACAGTTTCTTTTCTCGCACTTATTACTTGTTGAACTCCTAGCTCCATGCTTCCAGCCAACTTTAATTTTCAAAAATTTAAATGCAATGTCAATCATTATCTACTGTCCTTCTGCTTACTCTCTACTCTTCCAGCTCATTATTAATGTTTCTGTTCCTAATTCTTCCACATCCTGTAACCCCTTGTGTCTTAGTGACTTTACTGCCTTTCATGGGGTAATACTGATTAGGAAAAAAAATGTATGTGTAAATGTTAACATCACTTTAGTCTGACGACATCCTAAAGGACGAAGTGTGCCACACAAAAAGTTTTTTCCACTTTGTCATAAATTTTCCTAATACAGCTACTCCACAACTTTTGGCATGTCAGGGTATTTGCTTATTTTTAACTTCTTAGGTAAAAAAAAAAACTAGAAAAGCAAAATGATTTACTGCCTTTGTTCTGAAGATGAGACGAATAAACTGTAGGATTTTTATTAAGTTTTAACTCAATTGGAAATAAAGAATATTGTTTTTTTTTTTTTTATCATCTATGAACAAATGGTTTTGTCTGGGGTTCCAAAGAGATAAAAAAATGAGAGAAAGAAGGACAGTTTCATATTTTTATTCAATTGTCATACCCTGTTAGCACTCCCAGATTTTTTAAAAACAACCAGAAGAAAATGTTTAACCAGCATTGTTGCAAGACTGATTCATGATATAAAGAGGCCTCAAAGCAATGATAAATACGATTCTGTAGCCATTTACCTGTGATCTGATGAAAACAAAAAAAAACAAAAAAACAATTGTATATATTTTCATGGGTATTTTAGTAGGATCCCTGATGACTATACAGTATTATGGTATGTCTTGGATTGAATGGCGATGGATGAGTTCTTGTGGTGTTTGAGTAAATTGTAATGGATGAATGAATCGTGAACCAGATTAGCAAGGTGTAGGATAGTGATGGCCAGCCTTTTTCCAATCCCACTTTTGGCCTTTTGCCACATAAAATGTAATATTTCAAAATAAATAAGATTCCATGGCCAGATGACTAGGATCAAAGTGTAGTATCTGAGCAGCTGGCCCTTGGCTCCAGCCAGCCATTATCATCTTCAGCTCGGCATCAGTCACTGCTCCAGCCATCTTCATCCAGTGATGACAAAACTGTTCTTTTCAGGACAATGCACTCCAGTGACTATAAAAACTGTCCTTCACAGGACAACATTCTTTTCATCCTCTACAGAAACATGCCAAGATATTTTTTGCCTAGTGCACTGTAACCTTTTTTTTGTTGATGTAGTTTCTTCAATGAAAATAAATTTGGCAATATATTTTTTACTCACATCTTCATCTTGTTATTTTCAATCATTCAATATCTATTTGCAGGCCAATATTGCCTGCAGCACAATGGCTATCATACAAGAAGTTATTAATATATACAAAGGGCAGGAAGGGTCCACTAGTCATTTATACATGTAATATTTCCCTCCTCTTGAAACTTCTGATTTATTTTAATTCCTTTATTTATTTGTATGTGTCGGGAGAGAGGGCAAAGGTATAGAGGTCAATGGGACAGAAAGAGTTGAGAATCTGATAGCCGAGGATTACATAAGGGAGCTCATATATATAGGCTTGAGGTTGGGGGTTTAAGACCCCCTCAATTTTTGCTGGTACTGAAAAGTAAACAGAAGCTTTGTCTTATTGACTTCAAACTATAATAATACAATTGAACTGATCTGTATCATTTGTCTAAAATCATTACTGCGGTTAATTTTCAAAATCAATAAGAAAGCTTATTTTTTTTTTAAATATTAACTTTTAAAATTTCTATATAAATATTATATGTTTAAAAGGTTTGTAGTTTCATTCCAGAAAATAAGTACAGTAAAAAAAAGATGTGTATTTAAAATAAAAAAGATAAAAAAGGGAAATTGATCTAAAAAAATGGTTATTATATGAGATCAGATAAAAAATATATAATGAGGAATCTTTATCACTTAACATCCCCTAGACCATGAACTACAACCAGCAGCAAGAACTCTGATCGGGTGTTTTTGAGGAGCACAGAACCACCTCTTAGTTACTGTTGTTCCCAGGTCCACCCTGACCCCAGGGTGGTAGCAGTTGTTAAGATCCCACGTATGGGCAAACAGTTAACCGTAAAACTGGAGTCAAAGCACTATGAAAGTGTAGAAATATATTCTCATAACTCTAACCCTTGCACCTGAAGATTGCAAGAATTGCATGAAACTCTGAATTGTTCTATCAACATTGGATATTATATATATATATATATATATATATATATATATATATATATATATATATATATGTATATATGTATACTGGTTCCATGTAGCTTGAGAAGTGTGTGTGTGTATGTATGCGTGTGTATGTACTGATTCCTTGTGGTGGGACGGTGCGTATGTGTATGTATGTGTGTATGTGTACAAATGAGTTTACTAATTCCTCATAGTAAGACAGTATATGTATGGAGGGGAAATATATGCACGCATATATACACGCATGCTGAAAGAAACAGATCTAAGAACGCACAGATCAGTAAAACATTAAAAGATAAAATGCCAATAAGTAATTCATCATTTCTCTTGGACCAACCTTAATTGTTTTATGACCCTTCGCGCAGAACTCTTCATTGCCAATTGAAGAAAGAAATTCGGATTACTAACACAAAAACAGAGAATATCTCATATCGAGAATATTTAACATTGAAAAACATAAGGAAAAAATTAATTATTTTTAATAATATGTGGAAATCTCTGCTTTTACCTGAAGGCGGTCACGAGACCAGAAACGCGTGTAGTAAAATTATGGAAAATAAAGCATAATTAAAAAAAACACATTACAACCAAAAACGTTTGCGGCACCTCTCTTCTCTTCTTTTTAATATACATACTTTTCTCTCGTTGGAACCACTACAACCTCTTTCTTTTATATATATATATATATATATATATATATATATAGTTCAAAATCTTGGGGAAAAAGATTGAATAAATAGATATTAAAAAAGTAATTTCTTAGTTATGTGTCCAAGATCCTTCTTGGTTTTGGTCATTGGTTTCAGTATTTTATCAAATCTCAGACTGGAGTAGAGCAATTTCAGAAAGCAAAAGCAGATATCATCATTGCTCAGAAGAACACCATTTAGACAAAACTACATCTGGCAGCAAGGCCTCTGAATGGCAGGTTTTGAGGAGCATGGAACCACCTCTTAATTGCTGTTGTACCCAGCTCTACCCTGACCCATTGTGGTAGTACCTGTTAGGGTCCCAACTATGAGCAAATAGTGAACCTCCAAACTTGGATCAAGAAAATGTAAGTATAGATTTAAAAAATAAATTACCAGCAACAGATTTTTGTAAAAAGAAAAAAAAATTACTCATGCTCCTAAAAAAAATCTCAGTATTAAATGAACCATAAGGAGTTGATATGCTGTTAAACAAACAAACAAATATCCCTTAGAACTTAGCATGTCTCTAGGTTATGTATGGGTCTAAGTGGTATCATGGCAAGTTCAACGAGATTAAAACAGCCATTGAAATTCCCCTATCACATTGTTAAATATTTGATCTTAGCAACTTTAATAAAATATCGCAATAACGATCATAAATATGAATGCTGGTTGTTATTTTAAGAAATGGGTACAAATAAAAAGATTTGAAATTGACAACTTTTCCATTTCATTGATACAGATGTTAATTACTTTTATTTTCCCTTCTTTCTTTCTTTCTTTTTTACTTTCATTTTCTCACTGAAACCAAGTAGTGTCTCTGATAGATTTATACCTCCCCAAGGGTATTTGTGCATAAGTGAATGTAATGGACACAACTGGAATTTGAACTCAGCTCTCTGATTTCTCACTGTGAGCAACTATTAATTAAACCACCTGCACACTCACTTCTTGAACAGGAGACAGTGTAGTAATAGTATTGTGTTGTATGTGACACATGATTCACTGGGGACAAAGAAGTCCCCTGGAAGGGAAAAGATATACATCATGCCCATACAACATCCTGTGATTAAATATTAAAAAAAGAGAGAGCGAGTTTGTGCTTTTCTCTTTTAACATGCTTTATACAATGCCACCTAGTGTAAGTTAGAAGAAGTGTCCCTAGCAGATAAGGTGTAATAATCTCACAGGACTGCAGAAGCCGTCAGTTAAGTTGGTGCTAAAATGTTTGAATACCAACCAGAAATTTGTACAAGGCCCAGGATCCTATCAAGGTAGAACCTTACAGAGTAAGAGCTAAGGATCACTGTTTATGCAGATACCTGGGGAAAATAACAGTTAACTCTATACTTGAAGAGGTTAAGATTGTCGTGATCAGGGAAGCATCCTCTTGAGAGTCGGTTCTACAAAGTAGCAGTTCATGGGAAGAATCTGTTCAAGTGGTATTAAATCTCACCAGTGCAATATAAAGGAAATGAGGGTGGTTTGCTATAAAGTGTGTGGCATAGCAGGTCTTAGCTGTGATGGTTAGATCTAGTGGAAGTAAGGAATGTAGTTAGTCTGAACATTTTCCATGGAAATAGTGTATAGTGAAGTGCGTGTATTCTATGAGAAAATGTGGTGTTTTACCAAACAAAAGGGCATGTATTCCATATGAATGCTGAAGATGGAATATTTGAATTAAAAAACAAGACCGTTGCAGGAGTCACTACAAAAGTGTTTTGATATGCAAAATACTGAACATCCTCTCCCAGCTGTCGATGAATGGAAAAAAATGTTCGGCCGATAAAAGCAGTTGGTGTTCTCAAATTGGGGAGTAAGAATTTGGGTATTTTGCCTACTGCATTTGTTGGAGAGTGAGTTATTTTTCTGACTGGTCACACGGATTGTGATTTGTCAGATAGTACCGGCAAATCAAGTTTTCAGCATTTCTTTCTGCCCCCAATATTTGAGTCTGTACTTACAGTGATTTTTCTTTGTGTTGCGGAAGTAATCTGCGACAAATACTTCCTTTGCTTTCAGAACGCTTACATAGTGTTAGAGCATCGATAGGCTTGCAGTGTTTCACCTGTAGGAAAGTTGTAGGGTGGAAAATAATTCATCACCCACAGGGCCGCATAGATGAAAAATGATATCAAATGGAGAATTTCAAGTTAATTTTATAGCATTTGAAGTTATGTAGTGATGATTTTCTTTTGAAATGATTGGTCTCTATTATATACTACTGTGATGTGAAGACCAAACAGTAGCTCATATAGTAGGGACTCTTAGGTTATCCACAGATGAAAAAGTTCAAGATCAATCTCAGCAAGAAAGGGCATGGCCATGGTTTTTAGGAAAAGAATAGTGTTTTCATGACTGACCATCTTCAGAACGGCCAAACAGCTAATGCAGAATACTACTCTGCTGTTACATATATCCACTACAGCCAATCATCTGTATGTGCTGCTGTAACATAAACTCACTACATTATATTTAGGTACCTCCACTAATTTGGTATACATAAGGTTTAAAATGAATTTTAAAAAATGCAAACAACTTTCTTGAAGTTTTCATTTTAGCTTTAATTGAAAGCTAAAGGATTTAAAATTTACTATTTTCAGTAAGCGAAATACTCTGTGATCTATTTCAAACAGAAATGATATTGATCGGAATTGATTTTTTTTTCATTAAAATAAATCAAAATGGTCATTTTTGACACATTTGTAAACAAAAGTTAATTCTCAGTTTTAAAAATCTTGCAAAAATAAAATATCTATTTCTGAAACATTTGAGGAAAATTAACAAATCTAAAGTTAAATTAATCTGAGACAAATATTACTTATAGTAAAAATGTTGTATACAAACATTTCCTAACTCTGAGGTCTTTTTTCTGATATGTTAATCGATTTATTAACATCCTCTTGACAGCTGAATGTGTTCATAGTTAAATATGGTGGAGCAGACAATAAAGTTTGAGGGGTTTTTTTTTGCCATAACCCTTAAAATCTTTAAATGCTAGATTTATCGGTTTGTACGTCCATACTTCAGAAATTCTGCAAGTAATCACATACAAAAACAAATCAAAATTCTTTTAGAAATATTCAGGGTTGTCAGATTATAAGCTTTCCAACATATGATTAGTAAATATAGTTTTACTTAACAATATTTTCTAAGAGTTATCTCATTGAAAATGAATTTTAAAAGATTGCTGAAAAAACAGCATAGTATGATGAAAAAAGACCTCAAACTTAAAAACAAAGTTTTATCATCAAAATGTTTATGTTATTATTAAGAGGAAAAACTAAAGTATTCTTTTATTAAATTTTTTAATCATTTCTAGCATGTTCGAAATTTTGGTTAAAAATCTTGTTTTTTTTTTATATCAGCAGTTGAGGTAATATTTATGATCAGTGTTTTTGCATGTTTTTTCTAAGTGAAAATCATTGATTTGGAAATTCTTGCAAAAATCAAATAATTGTCAGATTTTAATGAAACTTTCAGGACTTATTTACAAATGAATGAAATTATTTTTGAAATTTCTTTTTTAGAAAATCTTGGTAAAAAATATTTGTTTTTACATATGTTACCCCCACCACCCACTTTTAGAGAAAGTAATGGATTTTTATTAACCTGACAGAAAGTTTTCTTTGTTTATGCTTGGATATGAAATTGTATAAATACAAAAACTTTTGGGAGATTGATGATGAGAGAAGTTTTCACAAAGATACAATTCAGCCTTGTCTGACAAATTAGTTCTCTCTAGCTGAGTTGGTCAGAGCCTATCAGATTTAATGATAGCTCCCTTTGCCCAGAGGGACACAAATTCAATTCCTGTCAGAGAGTGTAAATTTATCTTTAATAAGATTTCTTTAACATTGTGACAAAAATAAATAAATCTACCATTTAATAAATAAACTGAGTGTCTACTTAAATCTAAGCATCCACCAAAAATAACGCGATAAAAAAATTGTCTTAATAAAAAAAAAATTCAATTCCCTGCAAAATTGTAAAATACATATAGTACAGTTGTTTGCTGAGAAAGTAAGTTTTCTGGGAGGATGAAATCAAGAAGTTGACTGAAAGATTTTGGAATAGAACAAAATGGTAAATATGTTGTATAGTCTGGGGATTCATTCACATCATATCAGCAAAAATTATCTTTGTGTTCACAGAGATAAAAACATACTTGACAGGAAATAAAACATACAGAAATAGCAGGAAAGCATGGTAGATTGTACGTTAATTTCATACAATTTATTTATATTTTTCTTGTCTGTATTTTTTAGGTAACAATTGTTTTATGGTACATGTAATGAGAGAAAGAAGTTACTTCATATTATTACACACCATATCACAAAGGGAAGTCAGACATGTGTTGCCTGTACCAAGAGATTGAATTTAATATCTTTTGGCAGGATGTCTGTATTTCCGACAGGAACACTTTTTGTTGCATGCTGGAAGTATTTTTATTATCTTTATTTTTATTTAATTTAATTTAAAAAAAAGTTTAAATATTGTTTTATTTTATTTTATTTATAATTTTCATTATTATTATTCTATATTTTATTCTTATTTATTTATAATAATAATAATAATAATAATAATAAAGTTAATTTTAAAAAAATCTTTATTTTTATGCAATAAATTGAATGACGTTTTTGGTTAAGCAATATTGTTTCTCTATTCCTGTAACTCTCAATATTGCTTGAACACAAGCCATTGGTAACAGCAATGGTAATAGCAATAATAATAGTAATGGTGAAATTAATGCTTTTGTAGTTGATTGGTAAATAGGACTGTACCTATTTGCATATGTTAAGTAGAAGAGATATAAAGTCTACAGTAAATTAAGAGACAGACAGAAGTTGATTACTAATCATGTGTCATAGAACAATACAATACAATACAATACAATACAATACAATACAATAGTTTTCATATAGAAAACATTCAGCATTCATTGACCAAACAGTTAAAACTGTTGGTTAAAATTTATAAAATTTATAAGAAATAAACCCTATTTCCAACACAATTATACATACACACATATGTACCATATTAAAACACATCAAAAGTTTATTTTCTACCCAATAACAGACAATATTACAAACAAAAAAGATTCCACCATTTAAATTAAGATGTCTATTGATTAAAAATTAACGTCATCATAAGAAATATTTGACCAATCGAAGAAAACTAAAACCCTTTTTTTTCTCAAATCTACTTTTGGAAAAAATTTCTTATAAAAAAAATCAACAGATTTCAACTTTCACAGATCAGAGAAGTGACTGTCTCAACTGCCGGCATTGGGTTAAAAAATGTCTGCTACTTCAAACAAATCAGCTACAATAACAGCATGGATGGCTGATTGGCAATTTCAAATGAAATTTCTCCGACAACAATAACAACAATGACAGTCAGTGAATCTTTGCTAATGATAAAAGCTTATTGCTGTTGACAATAGATATATGTATTTACCTGATGCAAAGCGTCTGAGATTTCTAGCCTGCCAAACTACCATTTACAAGAGGTCAAAGGTGCATGCGTGATATTGAGACTTTTTATAAACATCGGTCATTTGCATATGAGGAAGACCACCCATTTTAAAAGGCGGCATACAATTATGGTAGAGGGCAGAGAGAAATTGGAAGTGGAGACAAGATTTTTTTTTTTTTTTGTAAAGACTGCTATTCGTT
This sequence comes from Acanthosepion pharaonis, assembly GCA_903632075.3. Classification (NCBI taxonomy): domain Eukaryota; kingdom Metazoa; phylum Mollusca; class Cephalopoda; order Sepiida; family Sepiidae; genus Acanthosepion; species Acanthosepion pharaonis. Next base: position 1,357,204 of record CAHIKZ030002622.1, read on the forward strand.
AATATGACTAAAGAAACTAAGTAACAACCAACTATTTAAAAGTCATTTCTAAACTACAGATTTTTCTGTGTACTAACTACCCAAAGACTTCAATTCAACTAAAGACTGCTTTTAATACTTTTTAATTCTTTCAAATTCATGCATATATGTTTGTAAATACAAACAATTTATTTAACAGGCATACCATGTTTTCTTTATTTTTATTTTATTATTGTTTGGAATTCAGACATTCAGATTTGTAATATAAATAATACATAAAAAAAATGGATGACTGAATTTACTACTGAATTTCTTACAAATCTCTCTCTTAAAATAGTCTTTCAGGAATATAGTCTTCTCAATTTCACAGTCATAAATCTTTCCAGTATAGATGGAAGTATCCTTCCTAAACTTTTGTTTCAAGTTGGGTGGTAAGGCAAAATCTTAATTATGTCATTATTTTCCATTCTAGTTACATATGCCAAACAAGTTTTTTTTATTTATTTTTTTAAGTATATATATTTTGTTATTACTTAGGCAATTGCACACTTATTTTATTTAAGCATTATCCAATACCCCAAACAATATATATATAAAAAAAAACTGCTACCCTGTATAACAGTTATAAGACTTCTTGGAATATTTTGTTTTTCTTTTCAGTTGCCTCTTCAACTGTTCTCAGAAGTTAAATGAAACAATTGCCCTCAGCCAAAAATGTTTATCCATAAGGGGAACAACCCTTGATAAACATGACCTTTTAACAATAATGTCACATATGAAACACCATACTTAAAGAACATTTAGACTCACAAAAATTTTTTAAATCATTTTAAAAATTTCTGGTGTAATGATTTGTATTAAACTTTTTAATTTTTACTTAGTAAATATAGCCTTTAGCATTCTGTTACCACTTTATTGTGTTATTTTGTACAAACTAAACACCAAAGTGGATCACACAAGTCTTGAATAATTCTCCAATTCCTGTTTGGCTAATATATGTGAAAAACATTACAACATCTAATTTACTGCCAAAATTTGGTTATGTGTTTGTGAGCCTATCACGTGATTCACATTACTTGTAAATATTTGGACACATCTTCAACTTTTCCTCTTGTTTTCTCTCATCTGCAAGCGATGTAAGCTTTGTGGAAAAATTGCATTTTTGTCCCTTAGGGGGGAACGCTATGAAATGTCATGACACGCACACGCACACACACATATCTGTTCACTCTTTCAATCACAAGGACACAGAAACTTATCAACTTCTAACAGTGAGATTTTCATCAGCAAACAACATGCCATCCAAGAGAATACAACTTTCGACTCTTATCAATTTTTTACCAGTGAGAAATTTTACGTCAAATCTCAGCTTCCCAGAACACATTCACTCAATTCATCTCAACCAATGTCATTCCTCTACGGTGAACGAATTTGAGCGGCAAAATACTTCAATATATTTATGCTGACTTTCAACTTGGAGATATTAAACTAAAACCTACATTTTTAGTACCAAATACAACTTCTCGATTTTCAAGCAAAGCCTACAATTTTCCCCACTCAACAAGTTTCTTTGAACTCATCTTAAGCAGTTCAAGGTAAATAACTCCTGCTATATTTAAACATTGTTCTTTCAACTATAGAAACACATAACATTGTGAGTAACAAACTGTTCAATTCTCTTACAAGTAACTACATCTTACTAAAGTTCTCCAAACTCACACACTTTTATTACACACCACAGTTTTATCATAGGAACATTTTCCTCACTCAAAATTCCAAGAACAAGTAAATTTCAGCATTTCAAACACAACTGAATTACTGTCTGTACAATTTGTTATGCATATATAAATTTCATTTACTTATGCAATTTTTCTTTCTTGAATGTTATTTTTCTTGTTTGCTTATTCCTTGTTAGTACATTTGTAAAGTAAAAAAAAAAAATAGTATGGGTTGGTTCAAGGTCGTTCAACCCGCAACAAGTCATCACTTAATAACTTAATACACCAACTTTGACGATGTTTGGAAGAATTTTTTTAAATATTTTTGAAACTTTATAAATTAAAAATAAAAATACAAACAATTCTTGTAAAAATTCATTATTCATTGAAAAAATTTTTTTCTTCAGATTAATGTCCTTAATATATAATTTTTCCTACAAATCTCTCTCTTAAAATAGTCTTAAAATAGTATAGATGGAAGTTTCTTTCCTAAACTTTTGTTCCAAGTTGGGTGGTAAGTCAGACTCTTAATTATGACATTATTTTCCATTCTATTTACATGTGCTAAACAGTTTTTTTTATATTTATTTTTTTAGTGTGAAAGTGTTTGAGCAATAATGTGGTTTTTGTTATTTGGTAAACTTAATGTTTTCAAGGGAAATTCAATAAAATATTAACCATTAACAGTAAAGAAATAGACATTTTGCGGTTGAATAATGTTTTAATTTTGGTATGTAGAAATAAATAAAATATTTAATTTGCATTTTATCTATCTCTACATTTTTTTTTCACAAAAAAGTAGTATTATCCTTATGAGGACCTGTGAAATACTGGTCAAACTCAAGGTGAGCAGTTGTTTACAAAACTATGGCGTCGATTCCACTTCACCACGTGAAACAAGAATTCTGTACAACTCGACCGTCGTACCGAGAAGGACGAGAGCCTAAAGCTGTCAAGGTAATAAAGTGACAATCATACCAACAATGCCTAAAAATCAGTTTGTACATTAATAAAGATTTTATTAATATGGCATTCCGTACTTGGTATCAGTTTACTTTCTTTTTGTTATTTTCATTTTCGATTCAAAAATTAATTTTTCGATGTCTATTTTATTTAAATTATTCTTTGTTTATGATAACAATATATAAAAAATCTCAGTCTTATGCTAATAATTTCTGTGTGACTTTAACTAAAAAGTGAATAGCATGGTTGAAAAGATAGAATTAGTAAGTCGCTTTAGTTTAAAAAGGTGTGTAGGGGCAAAATGGGTTTCTTGTTAATTTAAAAAAAATCGGACCCATGATCTTCTTGGTTGTTAGCAAAAACAAACACGAAAATTTAAACAGTTTGATTAAAGAAATGTCAGTGATTATTGTACGTATGACAATTCATACGTACAATAATAGTAAGATAATAAATGAAATGAAATCTCTGATCCACACTAAGTGTCGTTTGTTTACGTACTTTGCCTTGTTAATATTTTTTGCAAGCTGTTTCTATCATTCTCTTTAAAAAAAATCAAATTACAATAATTTCGCCCAAAAACTTAATCTTTAAAAATAAATGCTTCGGGTAAATATTTTTTTATGTGTTGGATTTTTTAAAATTCCAGTCTGGTTCGTTGCATATTCATTTCCACGCAAATACCATTGAGAAAAACTAAACTAAAAATGAATCCATTTCCAGTTATGGGATAACATCATAAATTAGTTAGGACTTGTTTTGTATTTGGAACAAATCATTGTTATTCTTAAAAAAAGAAAAAAAAGAGTTGTTAGTTAATGCAGCAATTTATCGAAATTTCATGAAAAGTTCATGTAGGGGGTAACTAAATAAATAAAAATATTTTCTACCAAGATTTTCTTTAAAAAATACTTTTTTTTTTATCCATTTGTGAATAAGTCCTGAAAGTTTCATTAAAATCCGACAATTATTTTATTTTTGCAAGAATTTTCAAATCAATGTATATTGTATTTTTCACCTGAGAGGAGAAAAAAAAATAAAATAACGCGCTAAAAACTAGTAAATATTACGCGACCGCTGACATAAAAAAACAAACAAACAAATCCCCAACATTTTGAACGTGCTAGAAAGGATCAAAAATTTTAATAAAATAATAAAAAATACTTTGGTCTTTCCTCATAAACATTTTTACGATAAAACTTTGTTTTTATTAAGTTTGGGGTCTTTTCTAATCATGCTAATGAGCAATGCTGTTTTTTCACCGAACAAGTGAAGGTACCTAAATCTCCAATAATTCTGTATACCTAAAGTAAATGAATTTTCATAAATGAAAAATCTTTCTTGAGGCTTTCATTTTCGCTTTGATTGAAAGCTAAAGGATTAAAAATTTTCTAATTCCAGAAAGCAAAATACTAGTGTATTTCAAATAGAAATTAGATTAATTTTTAGTCAATTCATGTTTTAAAAAAAAAAACAATCGAAACGGCTATATAAACAAAAGTTAATTCCCAGTTTTAAAAATTTTGCAAAACTAAATGTCTGAAACGTTATTTGCGGAAAATTAGCAAATTTAAAGTTAAATTACTCTGTTATGAAACAAATATTACTTTCTTTAACTTACTTATAGCATATGTTGTATACAAGCATTTCTTAACCATGGGGTTTTGTTATTCTCACGTCTCCATCGACATTGAAAAAAATATGGTGGATGAAAATTGAAAACTGACAAATTTACGAATTCTAAGTAAAAACGGTTTGTTTTTCTACCAGGTAAATTTTTCAAAATTAACAAAATATTTTAAGCAATTATCTAATATTTTATTGAATATTTTTTAGATACTTAACCTTACGTTTGAAGATGATTTCTGAAAATAAAATTTAAAATATAAAAATTTCTTCATATGGCATTTTATTAATTATCCTATTTATTAAATTAGAAATTTAATAACCGAGATAATATAATAAAATAATTTATTAATTATTATATTATCACAGTTATTACATTTTTAATTTAATAACTCAATAATAATTATATTAATTATAATATCTCGGTTATTAACTTTTTAATTCAATAATTGAGAAAATGCAATGATAGAGACTAGTTACCTCTATCATTGCCTGGTAACTCAGTAATTTGAAATTTTATTGCATTTATTATTAATTTATATTTTTACAATCTTAATTTTTCATTTTATGCTTTAGTTATATCCTGATGGTTATGAAATGTTCAGTTAAAGTTATTTTATTTATTAAATTTTTAATTTTATTACTTATTTAAGAATAATCCAGTGCCTCTGAACAACATATGAAAAGAAATTGCTAGGATACAACACTTATAAGTCTTTTCAGAATATTTTCCGGCCCTGAAAATGGCAGTTTTTCTTTTCAGTTGCCTTTTTAACCATCCTCACAAATTAAATGAAACAGTTGCCCACAGCCAAAAATGTAAGGGGGACAACCCTTGAAAATGTGGCCCTTTTAACAATAATGTTACTTTATGAAAAACAATACTTAGGGAAAAAAAAAGAACATTTAGAGACACAATTTTTACAAAAATAATTTTAATAATTTTTGGTGTGATGATTTGTATTAAGGTTTTCAATTTTCACTTAGTAAATATAGTCTTCACTTAATAAACTAACTTTGACAATGTTTGGAAGAATTTTTAAAACATTTTTGAAATTTTATAAATTAAAAAGAAAAATGCAAACAATTCTTGCAAAAATTCATTATTCATCGAAATTTTTTTTTTGTTTTCAGACTAATGTCCTTATTAAAAGCAATTAAAATCTGCTCCAAACCGTAAAATAAAAACAGCAATAAAAATAATTATTTAATTAGATCTAATTAAATAATTATTTTTATTGCTGTTTTTATTTTAGGGAATTTGGTAAGAGTTTGGAAAAAAAATTGATTTTTTTACATGCTCCAGGGAGTTTTACTTTTTAACTAATAAAAAACATTTTTTTACCATTTGAAATTCTTGAAAATTTCACGAAATTAAGTAAGTAGTGGGTTTTTTTTAGCAGATGTTAAAAAAAAAAAAAAAAACGAATATTTCTTACCAAGATTTTCTTAAAAATAATAATTTTAAAAACAATTTTATTCATTTGTGAATAAGTCCTGAAAGTTCCATTAAAATCCGACTATTATTTGATTTTTGCAAGACTTTCCAAATTGTGTTATTTTTACCGGAAAATAAGTTTGAAAATATCCATTACCAAATCTTTTACATCGCTGACATTAAAAAAAAAAAAAAAAAAAACATGAAAATTTCGAACATGTTAGAAAGGAGTAAAAAATTAAAAAAATATAAAAACATACTTTGGTCTTTCCTAACAAATTTGGACAATAAAACTTTGTTTATATTAAGTTGGAGGCGTTTTTTTCATACTGTTTTTAGCAAAAAAAGTTGTACCTAAATTAATAAATTGCAGTCTCAAAATTTGTTTTATTGAAAGTTTTACCCCCGTTCAATTTTTCGATACCTAAGTTTTAAAATGAATTTTTAAAAATGAAAAAGCATTCTTAAAGATTTTATTTTAGCTTTAATTGAAAGCTAAAGGATTAAATTTATTATTTCCAGCAAGTAAAATATTCTGGTGTATTTCAGATAGAAATTACATAGATTGGAATGTCAAATATATGCTCGAGTTTTTTTTTTTTTTAAATTTCTTGAAAGCGGCCATTTTCTTAAATTTTAAGAAATTTGCAAACAAAAAAATTTTCGATTTTAAACTTTTTCCTAAAATAAATTGTATATATTTTGACACGTCATTTGAGTAAAATTAAATTTAAAGTTAAATTAATCTGATTTGAAACAAACATTACTTACTTATTACATAAAAAAATTATATCCAAACATTTCTTAACGATGTGTCTGAATTTTTTCATGTCTTTATTCACGTTATCGATGTTATTGAGAAGTTACGAGGTAATGAAAGCTACTATGGATGACCAAAATGTATATAATTTTACGAAATGTAAGCGAGCGAATTTTTTTTTTTTTTTAACTAGTAATTTTTAAAATATTAACATTTTTTTTCAGCAATTATTTTTTATTCAATACTTTTTTTTAGTCTGGGTTCCCTTTCTTATCTTATTTAATAACTTACTTAAACAAAAAATTACTTCAATGAAATGCTAAATATTTCTTAAAATTTTCCCAAATCGTCATAATTCCGTGTAAATATACATACTGAACTAGAATTAACAATTAAAATAAGAAACCTGTGGTAATGCGTAGTGATTTTTTGCACCAAAAGTCTGTAAAAGAAGTAAATAGGCCAAAATTTCGGCTTTCGCCGATATATGTATCCTGCACTAAATGACTGTACATTATGGCAGTAATGATGGATGAATAGCCAAGAAGTCCGATTTTTTTCTTGTCGATAACTCCAAAATGGTAGGTTTCTTCATAATTTAATTGTTAATTCGTGTTCAGCATGTACATTTACATTGAATTATGATGATTTGGGAAATTTTTAAGAGATATTTAGCGCGGGTGTTAAAAAGCAAATTTCAATTAAGTAATTTTTTTTTGTTAGTAGTTTTTTACTTTTTACGTTTTTAAGTTTATTCTTTTTTGTGGGAGTTATTTTGATAAAAATGTAAATAAATATATAAGTAACTAAAATTTAATAAAACACTAGATAATTGCTGAAAATACGTTAATTTAAAAATATTACAAAAACCAAAACCTCGATTTATATCTTCGTTTCTTACCATATCACACACCTTGTTCTTCTTTGCTATTTTGACTGTAACCCTCTATTTTGAGTGGCTTTTGAGCCTTGAATTGGTTGAAGTATATTTAAATAAATGGCAAAATCTGTCTGTCCATTCGTATGTCTGAAATCCTCCTAACTCGGGCCAGAGTAGCTCTACATAGACATATTATACCTTTTTAGAATTAGGATGATTCTGAGATTGAAAATCTGCCCATCATCTGGTGCCTGAACATCCAGCATTGGGATTTGTCTGAATGAGAAGGCAACATTTAAAAATTAACCCAAAAAATTAGTGATATTTTAAGTTTTCAATTTGTATTGAGTTTAAAATAACACAAAAACTTTGAATTTAAAAATTTTTGTTTTAAATACAGTTTAAAATATCTCAAAAAATTTTAAAATCAATTCTATTTTTTCAAAATGCCAAGGAATCTAAGTTAAATTGAGAGGTTTTGTGATGTGAAGTTTTGAAGTTTCACAAAATTCAAGATTTGTAGAACTCGACTCAATTGAAGTTCTATGGAGTTTGTGATTTGAAGAACTCAATTTTTAGGCTTAACTGCATTTTTGTCCCAAATCAGACTTTCAGCCAGGATCAGAGTTAAATATTGGCTTTGAAGTTCCATGGAGTGAATTGAGGAATTCAAAGTTATACCTTCAAAATTATCATTACCGTTTTCTAAGCTGGACCAGAGGCATCCCATAGGAGCTCACTTTCAAGTCTACATTGGGTGCAACTTTTAAGCTAGTTTAAAATAATTTCAGGGTTTTTGATTGATATTTGCAGTTTCAATATTTTTCTCAGGTCAGGCTTAGGCCTGCTACTGGTAACATGCAACCCAGTACGTCTTGCCATATGGATGGGTGATTGGCATCTAAACCACTTCCCCAGCTAGATTTTTTGCTAGTGAGGAGTGTGGCATGTTAACCCCACAGGATGAAAAACAAGACCTGACAAAGGGTGAATGAGCTTCTTATATGAGTCAATGGCCAACTTGTGTTTTTATATATATATATATATATATATATATATATATATATATATATATATAATATGTGGTGCAGTTTAATTTATATTACAATGAATCATTCATACAAAAAGTAAATTAGTAAAGTTAATGAGATAAAATGGTGAATTCACTTCACTAACTAAATTTTAAAAATGCATTAATCTACTAACCACTCAATGAATGCTATGATCCTTGTTTTTTAAAATTATAAACTGTATTAGGTCTTCCTTAAATATGCAAGTAGTTTCGACAGGTTCTCCAGTCATCATCAGGCATGGAAACTATTTTCTTTTTGGTAAAATTCAGGTAACATTTGAGATGAAAAAATATAATGCAAATTGAATTTTTTTTTTTTTTTTTTTTAAAGTGTGTTATTGATAATAGATACAAACTTATTGAGCATGCAATTGCAACGCTAAGGTTGAACTTTCGAAAATTTAAGTGTGAACGTTTTTTTACTAATATTGGAATTTAAGAATTTTTTTGTTGTAGGTGTTTGTCAACTTTATTTTTTTTTTTTTTTTTTTTTTTGGCATGAACTAAATGGTTCAATAAGTAGAGCAATGTCTCAATTGTTTTTCCAAATTTTCTCAAAAAGAAAATTGTTTCCATGCCTGATGAAATTATGAATTCTGCACAGCTAAATATACGACTTACATAGTACCGATTCTCCGTAATTGAATGAACCTTCACAACCGACTAACGAAGATGACATTGAAGAAAGAAGAATAGATCAAAGGACACTGCTTCTAGAATGAACAAACTGATTTGAAAGTAAAAAAAAAACAAGAAACATCAGAGAAAAAAGAAAATCATATTTTATTTCAGAAAAAGAACTGAAGCTTCATTTTTGTTTCAACTTTTACCCTCACAAAATAATGCATACATCTTTCCACACAGAAAATGTATAGTATACATCTTTCCATGGATTCTCTTGCCTAAATGTTTTCATGCATTGTCTAGTTATAATTAAATCTTGTTAATTTGTATATTAGTGTTTTGTCATTTGTTACTGTTGGTTAGTGTTCTGAATTTGTGTATTTGACCCTGCAAATAATCCGTCAACTATCAAGCGGTAAATCTGGCGTCTTCTAGACAGCGAATTGTTTTTTTTTATCTTTTCTTTTTAAACTTTGTGCTGTGGTAATTGTCTGTAATATTAGAAATATCTTTTAAGGACATCTAATTTAATTAGAAATGTCATCTAAATCTTTTACGGACATCTAGTCAGATTAGAAATGTCTTTTACGGACATCTAATCATATCTGATTAGATATGTCTTCAAGGGCATCTAATCAGATTAGAAATATCATCGAAATATCTTAAGGGCATCTAATCAGATTAGAAATATCATCGAAATATCTTAAGGGCATCTAATCAGATTAGAAAATCATCGAAAATATCTTAAGGGCATCTAATCAGATTAGAAATATCTAATCAGATTAGAAATATCATTATCTTAAGGGCATCTAATCAGATTAGAAATATCATCGAAATATCTTAAGGGCATCTAATCAGATTAGAAATATCATCGAAATATCTTAAGGGCATCTAATCAGAATAGAAATATCATCGAAATATCTTAAGGGCATCTAATCAGAATAGAAATATCATTGAAATATCTTAAGGGCATCTAATCAGATTAGAAATATCATTGAAATATCTTAAGGGCATCTAATCAGATTAGAAATATCATTGAAATATCTTAAGTGCATCTAATCAGATTAGAAATATCATTGAAATATCTTAAGGGCATCTAATCAGAAATATCATCGAAATATCTTAAGGGCATCTAATCAGATTAGAAATATCATCGAAATATCTTAAGGGCATCTAATCAGATTAGAAATGTCAAATAAACCATTTACATTTTTTCTAATATATTTTGATTTATGCATTTTTTAAAATGTTTTTATTGGAAATTCTGTTTTATTCTTTAATTTTTTAAACTTATTATTGATCCTTTTCGTTGGGAATTGATCAAAAAATTTGCTGGTTGCTTAAAAGGAATTAGCCTTTTTCTTTCGACAATTAATTTCAATGTCTCCATTTTTTCAAGATATATTTATGCTTTGTATTGTTAAAAAAATTATTTAATGTCAATTTTGTGTATGTATATGAATAAAATAATCTGTCCTGAAAGTACACGTCCATTTTGAATCTCTTGAGAACTGGTTGTGCAGCCTTGAAGTTATTTGGTAGTCAGTCAGAAAGGACTTTAATGAACATGCATGAACAACAAAGTGATATGTTATTGAATAAGCTTGTGTAGTGTTGTCGCATTCTTGTGCAAGTTTTCAATTGCTTTATCTAAGCATGTCAGGTTTTCTGCTGTTTGGATTTACCTTCTTGGAATTTTTGTTTTTTTCCAAATCTAAATTTGCTGTTAAAAAAAAAAAAGGATATTTCTGATCATAGTTGAGATAATGGAGAATGAAAAGAGGCTGCTGATGTTGATTTCAAAAGTTGACTTTGTTGGTTGTTTAAAAAAAGTGGAATGCATATTTGCAGGTAGAATAAATTGCTATTTCCCTAGGTAGGGTATTTTTTTCATTAATATTAGATAGTTGTTTGTTTTCCTGACTAACATTGTTGTAAGGTCTAGTGTTTATATTTTCGCTTAACTGTTTTTATTTAGTGAAGTTCTTCCTTTTTTTTTTTTTTTTTTTTAGGTCTACACTGTGTCTTCAGAGTCTAAATATCTGCTTATTAAAGGAGTGCCAATAAATCATGGTGAAGATTTGGCTCCAATATTTAGTATCCATGGTGAAATTGATGAACTACGTGGAATAGGAGATTATCCAGACAAAGAGAAATTCACAGAAGTATTTTTAATTAGATACAAGCATATTCAGGCTGCAAGGTAAAAGAAATTTTAAAATTTAACACTGTTAACCCATAAAAGATTTCAATTGTCAAATTCCTGGAGTCCTGGCCAAATTCTTGAAAAATCTGAATATGTAATGTTAGTGCAATTAAATTAATTTATCTCAAAGACCATTGAAAATCAAGTTACCATATTTTTTTGAGAAATTTCTAATGAAAATTAAAGGCTACAATGGGGATTGTATTATACACAAGTACACATTTTCAGAAATTTTACTTAGTTTAAAAAACCTCTTATTTAAAATAGCAAGATTGCAAATGCACTCAGTTAGTACAATAGATAATAAAACACAAAGCAGGCAGGTGTTGATAAGAATTGTTTACAAAAGGTTTTTGATATATCGGCCATATTTGTTCTTTGGAAATCATTGAATTAACTGAATGTCTTTTGTGTCTGTTTTGATCACAAGATAAATTTTGTTTTTGATTTCTTTGTTTTTTTTAATAAAGTTTTCTCACTTCATTCTTAATGAAAGATGATATTTTTTTTTATTTTCATAGTTTATTAATATATAGAAATATAAACTTACTAGAACCAATATTTTGTTGTGGTGCAATGTATAAAAATTGCCATTCACAAAATGCAAACCAAACTACATAAATATCTCAGTCAGGAAGAAACTGCTGCAAATTTACCATATTTTCTTGAGAAATTTGAAACAAAGGATAAAAAGCTGTGATCAGATTATACACAAGAAAACATTTTCAGAAATTTTTACTCTGCTTAAAAAAAGTCTTTTTTGAAATGGCAAAATTGCAAAAATACTCAGCACAATAGATAAAAAAACAAAATAGGCAAGTGCTGATAACAATTGTTTGCAAGAGGTTTTTGATATATCGGCCATATTTGTTTGTTGGGAATCAGCATAATTGAACATCTTTTGTCTCAGTTTTTCTCACAAGATAAATGTTATTTATATTTTGATTTTCTTGTGTTTTTTTATAAAGTTTTCTCTGTTCATTCTTTATGAAAGACTATTTCTTTATTTTCAGAGTTTATTAATATATAAAAATATAATAAAGTCATATCAAAACAAAAAGTATGGTAGGTTAGTTAACACCATAAAATGTATTATCAGGTATGTCTAGAAAACACTTTTCACAGAAAATTCGAAATTGTTTTGAAATGGAAATTAGGAGAAGAAACATGCAATGGCTAAACATTTGATTAATTTTGATTCTTTGATATGAAAAATTAAATATTTTAGTGAAATATATGTATGACATTCAGGTTTTAATGGATAATATGGTACATCTTTTCAAAACAAATTTACATAGGAATGGCTGTACTACAGGGTCGTATTAAACTTAAGAATGTAATTTCTTCCCTGTTTTTAGCTTCAGAAACATGAGATCGTATTATACTCAAGAAAATATGGTATTACAAGTTGATTTTATATCAAAGTAAATTGATTTCTCTTCCAAATGCTAAAAACTCTTTAACCTCTTTGGTATAATTGGTTAGGAGATATGGGTTTGAAAGTTTACAAGTTTTATGAAGGTGTGGATTTCCAGTATCTCTAGTTGATCATATAGCGAGTGTTAATGCTGTGTATTAAAATACAGTGCTACCAGATAGTAGGTGCATTCAAGTAAAATTGATACAGACATACATACATACAGACAGTTTTGCTTGAACTCATCAAAGTGCATCGAATATTAGCAATTCATCTCAAAACCAGAGAAATCAAGTAAATTTAGAACACAGTTAATAATTTATTCTTACATTTTATATATGATTCGGAATTTGAATTCATGGAAAATAGAAAAAATACGATAAAACAGTTTAAATTTAAATTAATTTAACGATGCAAGGGAGATAACTCTAAAAGCAATCTCGTGTTAGTAACAAGTTATTTCCCTTATTACGAAGCATAGAGATGTTTGGCTTTCTTCAGTTATGTGGTTGGTCATTTAATAACGAGTGCTATCGATTTTGTACTGAAGTGCATTCAACTTTGTTGGTTTACTATTGAGCTAATGGTTGGAAAACCAGTAAGAATGTGAACCTATTCCGGGTGGGTGTGTCTAGCTTTGAGTCACAAATAGACGGTCCAGGAAGTTTATTCCATTTATAGAGAAAAATAAAATCCACCCGGGACATAGTTATTCCAACCACCCCTTTTTTTTTTATTAAATAATGAAACCAAACTCTTTGTTCTAGAATGTTTGATGCATTAATTTATTAAGGGTGGGATGAAATTTAATGAATATTTAATAAAGTGGAATAAAGATGCTCTGGTTGAATTTAGCTCCAAGAAAGAATAATAGTTCTGGGCCATCTATAAAAATTTTATATCCCTACCAAATCTAAATTCTTGTGCCAAACACAAGATCATCCTAGGTATGATGATAAACTACATCTGTGTCCTGGGTAAGATGATAAACTACATCCAACAGTGAGGCCTCTGATCAGGCGGTTTTGCAGAGCGTGGAACCACCTCTTAATTGCTGGTGTTCCCAGGTCCACCCTGACCTGGGGTGGTAGCACCTGTTAGGGTCCCAGCTATGGGCAAATAGTTAACACCCAAACTGGGGTCAAAATACTATGAAAGTGTTAAAATAGGTTTTAATACCAGCAATACGTTTTTGTAAAAAAATTGCCAGCAATATATTTTTGAAAAAAAAAATATTACAAGCAATGCATTTTTGAAAAAAAAAATTACCAGCAATAAAAATCTTGCCAGCATTAAGTAACCCATTGATGTTGATATGCCACAAAACAAACCAAATCAAACACAAGAACTTTGTAGGTTAGTAGGAATAGAAAAGGAAAAGAAAACACATGCTTCTCTTCTTCTTGAGATCAAAATAGGTGAAAATAATAAAACAAGACTCAACCACTGCATAAAAATTTAATGGAAAATATTTATTACACAAGTAAAGACAAAAAAAGGTACAAATACAAAATTTACACCAAAATTTCCTTTAGTGCACTTATTAAGGTAGAAAAACAAATTTCTGATATTTTGAAAAAGACTACCATTGAAAAATGGAAGAAAAAGCATTTGCAGTTTGGGAAAAGACACAAGGATTAAATGACAAAAAGAGAAAACAAATCAAGAAGTTAGAAAAGCAAAGGTACAACTACCTTTCAGAAAAAATGAAAACACCTACTTTTACTTTCTCCACTAGCATCTCTGGGACATTATAATAAATTTAGAAAAGTCTCTTTTAAATTAACACTGTTCATGCTTGGGAAAATTTCTTTAAATTCTTTTTGTTCTTTGTTGCCCAACTTCAGGAGAAAATTCACTCGAGACCTACAAGGCTCTCTGCAGCTGGTTGGTAACTGTTGCCTTCTCAACTGTCTCTTCCTTGATGTCAATTTGTCCCCTTTCTATCAAGATGTATTCTCTCTCCTCTATTGACTTGAGTTCTATTTATTTGGAAAAATAGGCTCTCACAAGATTTGTAGGCTATAATTACATAAAGAGGAGTCAGAGGTGCCAAAAATAAAGGAATCTGAGTCAGTCAAAAGTTTTGTCTTCTGACTCGCCAGCCCTGCCCAAAAACCATAGTCACAAGGGATTTCCACAAGTGCAAGAGAAGAAACTGTTAGCATAGAATTTATAGCTACATCTAGCCAGCTAAACAATAAACTGATGAGTTCTCAACATCAGTCTAGTGCTGCACTTAAATTCAAAACCTATAGGTACCATAGTGAAGAGCTCATTTGAACAATTACCATGAAAGTATTTATAGAAAAGACATAGACAACCTTACGGTGGTGGGAAAGTAACTGGAGCTGAGCTGCCAGATCAGGATTAATAATATTGCAGATTCTTCTTTGGATCTTATCAAGGCGCTCAAGGTAAATAGCTGGACACCAGATCATATATGGCAGCAATGTTCTAAGAATGGATGAATGGTAGACTTATAGATATATAAAAACATCATATTACTTAAAAAGCTTGCATTTTATTTTTCCCTTTGGAATATCAAATTAATTTCAACATCTTCATATAACTATTTTCATTAGGTACCACCACAGGAAATGTGATATCTAATGTTTAAAATTAATTTTTAAAGATGAAAAATCTTTCTTCAAGCTTTTATTTTATTTTTAATTTCAAGCTAATAGATTAAATTTAATATTTCCAGTTTCACTGCAATCTAATTCTCTTTATTAAAAAAGCTTCCAAAAATAAGATATACTTTTTGAAAATTTATTTGAGGAACATTAGCTGATTTAAAGTATAATTAATCTGATTTGAAAAAAAAATTATTTTATATTGCAGAAATGCATTTTTTAACACAATGGTAGCTGTTTATTTAAGCTGTTGACATGTTTGACATCTTGATGTTTATCTAATGTTGTTCTATGATGGCTTTAGCCATGAAAATAACATGAGCACCTTTTTATATATAATTTTTAAGTACTCGGTAATCTTAAAAATTTAAGAAAACATTTTCTGTAAACTAATGTTTTATTGAATTTTAGTTACTTTCTGGTTTTAAATTTACTATATTTATCACACTTATTTTCTGATAATGTTGTGTATGGATGCCTGTATCTACAAAAATTGGCACATTTATACACATACAAAAATTTCAAAATACTTTTAAAACTATTGGTGTTTGATGATTTGTACTAAGCTTTTCTGTTTATGATTATCAAATATAGTTTTCACTTAATAATAATATCAGCTAAAAAGATGAAATAAATACAGATTTTTTAAAAAGATTTGAAACTATAAATTATTCTAATTAAAATTAAAAAAAATTAAAACAATTCTTGGAAAAATTCATTATTCATCAGAAATTTTTTTCTTAAGATAATAGTGTCCTTAATATATCTTATTTATAAAAGCAATTAAAAAATTTTCTAATTAAATAATATAGTTTTATTGCATTTTTTATTTTACAATTCAGAGCAGATTTTCAGTAAATGATGTTTTTATTTGACAAAAAACAAATTGATGATTTACATTCTCCAAGGAGTCCAACTTTTAACCAATATAAATATGAAGAGGGTGGAATTTTAATTTCTCACTTTCATAAAGTGGGGGTAACATTATATAAAAAAAAAAATTTTTATTAAGATTTTCTAAAACAAAAATTCCCAAAATATTTTCATTCATTAGTGTATATATCAAGAACATTTTTATTAAAATCCAACAATTATTTGACTTTTGCAAGAAATTCAAAAACAATGTGTTTTTAGCACAAAAAAGATGCTAAATTTCCCATGCTAATCTTTGGCCACCTGCTAATGTGTAAAAACAAGATTTTTAACTAAAATATTGAACATGCTAGAAAGGATTAAAATATATAATTAAATAATAAAAAAAAATACTTGGTCTTTCCTGTACAGTATTTACATTAGTCGGACTATTTGTTGCCATATTTATCACAACGTTTCGGCCGTTGTATGCTCCGGCCTTCTTCCAAACAAATCAAGAAGGTAGAAAAACAAAGGTACAACTACCTTTCAGAAAAAATGAAAACACCTACTTTACTTTCTCCACTAGCATCTCTGGGACATTATAATAAATTTAGAACTGAATTGGAATTTTGAACTGAACCCTTTATTTCGATCACTGGGGTAGACTGTTCTAGTTCCACGTGCCATGTTTGATGGATGTCAGTTATCAGTTATCTCCTGCTAATTTTCCCTCTGAAAGTCCTCCACTGCCTTAACCAGGAATTGAACTCACCTTCTTTGGGTCTGTCACTGGATCTAACCAACGCCTTTATCCACTGTGCCATGTGTCCTTGAGGGAAAATTAGCAGGAGATAACTGATAACTGACATCCATCAAACATGGCACGTGGAACTAGAACAGTCTACCCCAGTGATTGAAATAAAGGGTTCAGTTTGAAATTCCAACCACCTGAAGAAGGCGGAGAATGCAAAAACGGCCGAAACATCGTGACAAATATGGCGACAAAGATGAGGACAATAGTCCGACTAATGTAAATACTGTACATAATACCTCATCTCAGAAATATAGACAGACTCTTTGGTCTTTCCTGTTAATAATAACATGGACATTTTGATGATAAAACTTTGTTTTTATAAAATTTTGGGCATTTTTTCATTATGGCATGTACTTTGTTAGCAAATTTTTTGAGGTACTTAATATTCTCATATTTTATTTTTGTTAATGTTTTGTTTTTCATTTATTTATTTTGAGGCATAGAATTGTTAATACAGTCCAACCTCTTTAATCCCACACCCTTGGGACCAGACCACTGCTGGACCACAGAAAATGCCAGATGACAGAAATCACCCCCGCCAATCTATGTAAACATAGTATTGCTAGCTCATTCCATATAAATTGCTTTGTTATCAAATGCAGAACAAAGCTTAAAACAGGAAATACATCAAGCATTAATGCTTCCAAACAAGGTTTTTTATTGTTTCATGCAAGATAAAGGCTTATTTATATATATATATATATATATATATATATATATATACTTACTATTCTAAATGGGTAAACATACATCTATATATAAGAAAAGAGCACACACAGAAAGAGAGTTCCACAAGTGAGAAGTGTGAGAAAAGAAACTATTAGCATAGAACTTATGGTTACATCTATCCAAATCAACTGTAAAATGATGAGACCTAGCTGCCAATCCAGTACTGCTCTTAAATTCATAAAGTCTAGGTACCAAAGAGGAAAGTAATATTTTGAAAAATATAAAAATGTGGTACAAGGCCAAAAAGAGGGATAAGGGAAAGCTGGTCTTCAGTCTGTCTTATCTTAAACTTAGCTAGCTACGATTACTGACCCAGACTTACACCAAAACACATTCATATTTACCATTCTTACTACAGCCACCATAACACCTCAAAGTCTCTATGTAGTCTTAACTAGTTCCCATATATATACAATGTGTTTGGTTTATTTTGTTTAAATGTCATATCAACCTCAATGGGTTATTTAAAGCTGACAATATTTTTAGGATATGTTTGTAGAAATAGAATATGTAAGAAATCAGTTTGTAGATCAGGTTTCATTGACATATTTTTGTAAAGAGGGTTTTTGTCAAGAGTCGGAAGAATGTTCCACAAGTGAGAAGTGTGAGAGAAGAAACTATTAGCATTGAACTTATGGTTACATCTAGTGGCCATTTCAACTGTAAAATGATAAATCTTTGCCACCAATCTAGTACTGCACTTAAATTCATGAAGTTTAGATACCAAAGAAGCTCATTAGAACAATTACCATGAAAATATTTATAGAAAAGGCACAGGGAAGCTATGTTATGACAGTTGGAAATTGGTTGAAGCCAGTATACCAGATTAGTACCAATAACATTACAAATTCTTCTTTATATTTTATCAAGAATATAGCAGGATCACCAGATCAGATGTGGTGTCAATATTCAAGGCATTGATGAATAGTATTATTATATATTATTATGTATAAAATTATATAAATATATTTTGTTGATACACTGATGATGTATGTCCTATTCAACATAACCTGCAAGATATTTTTCTTTTTAATCATTTCATTCCAAAAAAAAACAAACCACTAAAATGAAAGGGGGTATTGAGTGTGAAATAATAATAGAAAAAGAAAGAAACATTATTAAGAAGAGAGAACAATAAAAGAACAGGAATTAAGAAGACAAAAGATATTGATTGATCTTCAAAAATTTAAATGAAATGTCAAAGTTGACTGGGAAGCAAGAATCCAAAAGAGAGTTCCATATACAAAAAGTTCAAGAGAAGAAATTGTTAGCATAGAACTTACAGTTACATTTAGCCAATTCAACTGTAAAATGAGGAGACCATGCCAAGAATCTAGCACTTTGCTTATATTCATAAATTCTACGTACCATAGAAGAAAATTTATCAGAACAATTAGCGTGAAAGTAAGGCACAGGGAAGCTACATTACAGTAGTGGGAAAGAGAGTGAAAGTGAGATGCCAGGGCAAGACCAATAACATTGCAGATTCTTTTTTGGTTTTTTATCAAGACTTGCTAAATACATAGCAAAAGCACCAGACTAGATATGGCAGCAATATTCATTGCATAGATGAATGATAGATTTATAAATATACAAGATATTATCTGGTGAGAAAAATTGTCAAGCGTGAACCAACCTTCCTATCAGCAGACCTAGCAATTGAATCAATATAATCTTTCCACATCATGTCCACAGAAAATGTTAGTTTATTTAAACTATTTATATCTATAGTAGTAAAATTCTACAGATATTAATGGTATTATATACTTTTGAATTTTATGATGAGTGATGTCATTTTGAACCATTAATAATTTTTTATTAATATTTCTTTTATTTTAATTTCAGTTGAAGATAAAAAAAAAAAAAATGAAACCATGTGGTTGATTAAAGTTTCTGTAGTCATTGGATTTTGTAGCTCAAGGTGTAAAGCAGCCAGAGGATTCAGATAAACTTCCTGAAGAATAAAAGAATTTGCTTTTTACCAAAAGAGTGTTATTTCCCATCCATGCTGTTTAGTAACAGCTGTAGAATAAGAGACTTCTTAAAAATCAATAATAATTAATCATTTATTCTGGACCACTGACAATCCTTTTTTTCTTTTAATTTTTTTTTTTTTTTACCTCATTTTCAATGCATTTATATATGATGTGTAATAAGAAATGGGAGAGCAGTATAGCTTAGAATAGTTTAGCACAAGAATAAATACTATTTATGGTTGTTTAGATGAGGAAAGTTTTTTAGTCAAGCGAGATAATCTCCAACAAGTGGGGTAACTGTGTTGTTACCTATAACATAATACAGTGCCAAAAAGTTCTTACCTCAACTAAGAAAGGATGCAAAAAAGTCGGTTGGTCAGATTTTGGGAAACCAGCAGCAGAGTTAATAAGAAAAAAAACTGTAACTTGCCTACATATATCAGGTTTAGTGCCTAAATGAACTTATGGTGGTTAGGAGGTTATCAGTTATAGATGAGTTATTTATCTTACGACAGTATTCGTTTCCCACCATATATTGGCATAATTGATTTGGGTGTATGCTGGCCTTGGGTAATGATTAAAAAAATGCATAGTGTTGGTAAATACAAAATAAATCTTTATATAACGCAATAATATGGAATGATAAGGTGAAAGTTGGTGTTTCAAGAGTTCAAGTGTAAAATTCCTAAAGAGAGAGAGAGTCTGGGAAGAAGTAAATAAATATATATATATTCAAAAGTAGTACCACTGCTTGACAATGTGGTGAAGGAGAGTAGGTTTGTTTTCAATGTAGCAAGGATGGTTTAGCCATCTATAGTCACCAGCTAGTTCATCTTTGGCCATTTTACAATGACTGCATCATCAAAGAATGGACAAAATTAATTTATTGACTCTGGTTTTGGTTGCGATTCTATCTGCTTATGTACGCATCTATAGACCTGTTTAAAAAAGGGTGCCCTTCTTCATAGTGGCTTATGGCCTTATATCTTGGTTGTGAAAGCATTCCGATTGGTTAATTCAATTATTTATTTTCAGAAATGGTGAAGTTTTGGTCTCCTCCTTATTTATTTCTTTTGTTACATCCTGGTTGTGAAAGTTTTCTGTTTGGTTGGTCAAACTATGGCTTTACTTGCCTGGTGATTTTAAGTATACATCTGTTTTTAAAGATGTTGAAATTTTGATCTTCTTGTTATTATTTATTTTATTTATTTATCTATCACCACAAACTGATATGCCAAAGAATTAAAAGTAACTCTTAATTGATAGTCCTTCTTTTTACCTGAATAATGGCAGCTGTGTAATATGGCATAGAATCTATGAGGTTCTGCTATCATTATATATACAGGCATATTCCAGTGTGGTCCATAACTAAATTGTATTTATTGGATATGACTACAGAATATTTAGTATCTGTGATATGTCCTATATATGCTCAATCTGAAATGTTTAGGGGGTCAACAGAGGATTTTGAAGTCAGTACTCCTGGAATGAAGATTATCTTTTTGGAACAAACAATCATCGCTACGAAAGATAATGAGCATAAAGAGAGACAAATGTTCTGCAAGAAGATCTATGTATGCCACACCTGTCAAAGTAGATTCCAATTTTACTCCATCAGAAACACACTTCCACATCAGCATGTGTAGACAAATTTTGGCTAACAAAAAACAAAAAAACAAACTAGAAATATGATGCATTTTTATTGTAAAAAAAAAATCATTCACAATGCATTTTTATGATAAAAATCATTTCCAATACATTTTGATAGTAAAACTCATTTTCAGTGCATTTTTATAGTAAGATCATTTGCAATCCATTTTTATTTTAAACATCATTTACGACACATTTTTATAGTAAAAATCCTTTCCGATGAATTTTTATAGTAAAAATCCTTTCCGATGAATTTTTATAGTAAAAATCCTTTCCGATAATTTTATAGTAAAAAATCCTTTCCGATGAATTTTTATAGTAAAAATCCTTTCCGATGAATTTTTATAGTAAAAATCCTTTCCGATGAATTTTTATAGTAAAAATCCTTTCCGATGAATTTTTATAGTAAAAATCCTTTCCGATGAATTTTTATAGTAAAAATCCTTTCCGATGAATTTTTATAGTAAAAATCCTTTCCGATGAATTTCTATAGTAAAAATCCTTTCCGATAGTAAAAATTTTGAATTTCTATAGTAAAAATCCTTTCCGATGAATTTCTATAGTAAAAATCTTTTTTTATAGTAAAAATCCTTTCCGATGAATTTCTATAGTAAAAATCCTTTCCGATGAATTTCTATAGTAAAAATCCTTTCCGATGAATTTCTATAGTAAAAATCCTTTCCGATGAATTTCTATAGTAAAAATCCTTTCCGATGAATTTCTATAGTAAAAATCCTTTCATGAATTTTATAGTAAAAATCCTTTCCGATGAATTTTTATAGTAAAAATCCTTTCCGATGAATTTTTATAGTAAAAATCCTTTCCGATGAATTTTTATAGTAAAAATCTTTTCCGATGAAAAGTAAAATCCTTTCCGATGAATTTTTATAGTAAAAATCCTTTCCGATGAATTTCTATAGTAAAAAAATTTTCCGATGAATTTTATAGTAAAAAAATCCTTTCCGATGAATTTTTATAGTAAAAATCCTTTCCGATGAATTTTTATAGTAAAATCCTTTCCGATGAATTTTTATAGTAAAAATCCTTTCGATGAATTCCTATGAATTTTATAGTAAATTTCCTTTCCGATGAATTTTTATAGTAAAATCCTTTCGATGAATTTCTATAGTAAAATCCTTTCCGATGAATTTTTATAGTAAAAATCCTTTCCGATGAATTTTTATAGTAAAAATCCTTTCCGATGAATTTCTATAGTAAAAATCCTTTCCGATGAATTTCTATAGTAAAAATCCTTTCCGATGAATTTCTATATTTAATTGTAAAAATAATTTTGAATCATTTTTATAAAAAATCATTAAAAATAATTTTAATTGTATTTTTAATGAATCATTTTATAGTAATAAAAATAATTTTCACTGTATTTTTTTAATAACCATTTGCAGTATGTTTTATAGTAAAAATCATTTACAATGTATTTTTATAGTAAAAGTTAA
>CAHIKZ030002622.1:1385000-1495000 GCA_903632075.3 Acanthosepion pharaonis
AATTAGTAATTTACTAATTTCAATAAAAAAAATATTCTTAGAACATCTGCAGCTGTCTAATATTTATAAGAGTGGGTTGATGGATTATATGACATATCAACTGTTGTTAGGTTTTCTTTTCAAATTAAAACCTGTTTTATATTATACTTATGTCTCTAGTAAGCATTGGTTGAATTGCTACTTAAGTTTAATCATCAGTTGGATTTTTACTTGAGTTAATAGGTAAACACAGTAAGGTTTTTACTTTGGTCTGTGCAGAAATCTCTGTTAGATTTATACTTGAGTCAGGTAGATATAGGTTCGGTTTCTACTTGAGTCAATAGGTATACTTTGGTCAGGATTCTTCTTGAGTCAATAGGTATACATTGGTCGGGATTCTGCTTGAGTCAATGGGTATACATTGGTCGGGATTCTACTTGAGTCAATGGGTAAACATTGGTCGGGATTCTACTTGAGTCAATGGGTAAACATTGGTCGGGATTCTACTTGAGTCAATGGGTAAACATTGGTCGGGATTCTACTTGAGTCAATGGGAAAACATTGGTCGGGTTTCTACTTGAGTCAATAGGTAGACATTGGTTAGATTTCTATTCTACTCTAGTCTACATTCTTGCATCTGGAATGTAGTGACAATTTTTTTCAGTTTTGATCTGGGTGCAATATGTGTTTTCATATCAAATTTTTCAAGTTGTGTAAGATCTTGTGATGACGTAACACTCATACTAGTGAATTGTGTCTATACGTCGGACCATTGTTTCACAAAGCATTTTTACTTCAGGGTGCACTTGAGTTATTCATTGTCAAATTAACAAGGGTCTGACCATCACTGACACAGATTTTTTCACATTCGGTACACTTATAGAATTTCATGTTACAAATTGAATGGTTTACATCTCTAGGACAAAGGGTTCCCAAGATATGATACTTTGACTTTGCCAAAAAGGTGAATTTTGAAAAATAGTCACAAAGTTTAAATATCAATATCTCAGTTAATTTTTCACCTACAATGCTAAATTATATACCATTTTCAAGTACTTGGGTAGATCTAAAAGGTGATATATTTATTTTTTTGTTTAAGGTAAAATAAGATAATTTGACCTTAAACTTAACCTTTAATTTCTCAAAAAGTGTATCTTTAATTTTTTTAAAAATTTGACATCAAATTTGTCTGCCTTATGGCAAGATATGTACAAAAGTTTTGGTAGACTTTTGACTGTGGTCTGAGTTAGAAGAGTTTTACTGTGCTGAGCCAAATTCAAAATGGCAGATTTGGGTATTTGCCACTATATGCTAACACTTTTATATCTCCCAATATGGTCAAAGTTGTATGTTTTTAGAAAGCTCTTGGAATGCTGATTAATATTCACATAAGATCTATGATCATAAAATCAATAATTTGTTATTTGTGGTTGACTGTTGACCAATTCAGTGGAAAATAAACTTATTTTTGGTTTTGTTTACATTTTTTTATACAACAAATAGATTTTTATATGAAAAAGTGATATAATGAAAATAATAATTTTAAAAAAGTGTCATGAATTAATGTTAAAATAAGATGAAAATATGCAAAAAATGATGTTAATGTTTAACAAATCTTTGTTGACATTTAACATGGTACACTAAATGTTTAAATAGAAAATAAAAATTTAGATATGCAAACCACTTACTTTTTCATTTAAAGTTTTTGTGATGACCAATCTTAATTGTATTTTTTATTTAAGGTTATTTTAAGAAATTCTCTTTCTTAAAATATTTGAAGTTTTTTCCATTTCAATTTTTGAAGGTTTATAAATTCTTCCAGTGTCAGCTATTGGAGCAACTAAACTAAGAATATCAGAATAATTCAAAGTTAATATGTCTGGATGTAATGGACAACAGAAAGATGGGAATGGGCTCTTCAGTTGCAAAAATGTCAATTTTAACTCTTCATTACCAGGATATTTTTCAAGCACACATCCTAACCACCAATTCCTATCATAGATTGCTGTAACAATCCCTTAATGTTTTCAAATTCTATATTGTCCTGTTTTATAATTTTAATTATTTTTCTTTTATCCTGTTTTTACTTCTATCTCTTCCTAAAACATAGGTATGTCCTGGGTATGACGATAAACTACATCCATGTCCTAGGTAAGACGATAAACTACGTCCAGCAGCAAGGCCTCTGATCAGGAGGCTTTGAGGAGTGTGGAACCACCTCTTAATTGCTGGTGTTCCCAGGTCCACCCTGACCCAGGGTGGTAGCACTTGTTAGGGTCCCAGATATGGGCAAATAATTAACAACCAAACTTGTATAAAAATAGGTTTTAATACCAGAAATACTTTGTAAAAAAATAAAAAATTAGTAACAATAATTTTTGAAGGAAAAATTATCGGTAATACTTAAAAAGAAAAATACCATCAATACAAACAGCTTTACATTTAAAGAAAAAAAAAAACATTAGCAGCTATAGATTTCTTGAAGGAAAAATATTCTCAGAAATAGATTTTTGAAGAAAAAAAATATTCCCAAAAAATAGATTTTTGGAAAAAAGAAATATTACCAGCAATAAAAATTTTTGTCTGCATTAAATAACCCATTGAGGTTGATATGCCATATAACAAACAAACAAACTAAAACATAGAAATAAAACTATGTAATTTTTGAGTTCCAGTAACTGTTGGAGCATTTTTTAATCTATTTTCTAAGATTTCTGCTTTGTCTGTTGAAGAATAAAAAATATTTATGCCTAAGATGTTTTTTCTTGCATAATAAAACAACTGTCTTGGTGTCATTATTTGTTCATTATAGGGTCGCTGCAGACTTGCATTTGCTGCTAATCTCTTAATAGTGCCACCTAACATGTCACACAATCCTTTCCCATGAGATGTAGCAAAAAAGTGCCATTTTGCATCAATACCAAAGTCAGCCTTATGACTGCACAAATTGATAACATTTTTATAATGTGAAGTGGCACCATCAAGCAAATAGATCAGATTTTTTATTTTAAAATTACAAGTTTTTTTCAGTAATTCTATAAGTTTTCTTTGGAACAAATGGACAGCTATTGTGTTATGCTTGAGACAATCTGATATAATTACAATATTAATATGCTCCAGCTCTTTGTTATTTTTGTAATAACAGACAAATGGATGTAATGTGGCTTGAGAATTATTTCAGTGGAAGCCTTGTGCAGCATCCTGTAAAATAAATGAATAATTTTCAGCAAAATATGCAATAACTATGACTTTACCATCCATCAAAGAATTTTTCTTAGAACAAAATTTTGATTGTTCTTTGACAATAAAATCACGTTTTTTTTAAGGTTAAAAGGCCTGCACAAAAAGTTTCAATAAATTCTTCTGTAGATTGTCATGCAGTTTGCAATATGTTTCTATCAGTTAATAGCCACCGTTTGTAGATAAAACCACCCTATTAAATTTTTATTTAGAATTTCTTCTATATATAAAACAAAATCCTCCATCAAATTGCTACAAGTTGAGCAGTCACCCAAGTTGCAGTTAGATGTTGCTTCATTGCCTTTAACAGCAGCTATATATTGGTGGTAATCTGTTAAATGATATTGTTCATCTTGAGTCAGTCTACCAAGATGAGTCCCCACAATCATCAGATTCATATTTTGATATTTTGTGCAAACACAGACACAGTGTGTTCCAGCGCCACCTGCTAGAATACATTCTTTTGGTCTGGGCTCAGCAAGTTTTGAAATACAAAAATTTGTTGCCTATTAACATCATTTGTTGCATATTTTCATATTATTTAGTGTTATCATAACGTTAATTGATGACGTTTTTTAAATAATTATTTTCATTATATTACTGTTTCATATAAAAAAAATCTATTTGCTGTATAATAAAAATGTAAACAAAACCAAAAATAAACTTATTTTCTACCAAATTGGTCAACCACCAAATTCTGTTGATTTTATGATCATAATTCTTATGGGAATATTAATCAGCATTCCAAGAGCTTTCTAAAGATATACAACTTTGACCATATTAGGAGATATAAAAATGTTAGCATATAATGGCAAATACCCAAATCTGCCATTTTGAATTTGGCCCAACTCAGTAAAAACTTTGTAATTCAGGCCACAGTCAAAAGTCCACCAAAACTTTTGTACATATCTTGCCATAAGGCAGACAAATTTGTTGTCAAATTTAAAAAAAATTAAAGATACACTTTTTGAAAAATTAAAGGTCAAAGGTTATGATCAAATTATCTTATTTCACCTTAAACAAAAAAATAAATATATCACCTTTTAGATCTACCCAAGTACTTTAAAATTCTATATAATTTAAACTTTGTAGGTGCAAAAAAAAATTGAGATATTGATATTTAAACTTTGTGACTATTTTCCAAAATTCACCTTTTTGGCAAATGTCAAACGGTCATATCTCTGGAACACTTTGACCTACAGGTGTACAATAGGTACCATTCAATTTGTATCGTGAAAGCATGCCAAATGTGAATAAATCTGTGTCAGTGATTGCCAGACCCTTGTTAATTTGTCAAAGAACAACTCACTTGTAGATTAACTAAGACTCTGGAGTACAATTTAAATTTTAATAAGGAAAAATACATCATGGAATTTGAAAATATGAAATTTTGACTTGGCCTTCTCAAGAAGATTAGCATTTTCAGTTTTCATTTAAAGGAATTTGTGAAGAATATACTATTTTTTAGAGAGGTAGATAATGACTGATTTAAAACTCTTGAGGAAGACAAAAGGAACAGGATTATCTACTCCTTAAAGATTAAAGGAATTTAGCATCCAGTTTAAAATATCAAAGGATAAAGACTTAACTTATACATGGAAGTCATGTGCTTGGTGTCTCTAGCTTTTTAAAAATAAAGATTTTTTTTTTTAAATATAAAGATAATTCATAAATTACTATTCTGTTAACTTGGGGTGCACATGGCTACTTTTCAGGGTGCTCAGCAGCACCGGGTGAGAAATGATGCTTTAGACAGTGATACATAATGTCATAAGTTACAATTTGAGGAAAAAGTCCAGTGCAAGCCGTTGTCATACCATGGTGATACATGTATTACTCTTATTCATCTAGAGCTGTTTGAGACATGTTAGATTTGAGAGGAAACTTTGGAAGATATCTGTACATGTTGATGCGACATATCAATAGCACTTTGATATTAACAACAGTTGGTCAAGTGAATATTCTTACACTTAGAAACCAAGTCTTAGACCAGGGGTCGGCAACTTTTTGAAGTAAGAGGGCCAGAAAGCTATGCAGTGTCTTGGAGGTGGGCCATGATATCAAATTTACTATAATTGTCTTGACCCCTGATTGCTACGTCCAAAAGATTGCCTTGGTCTGGAGGTTTAAATAAAAAACAATGAAGTTAATGTTACATAATTTAAACAAGGTTCCTTATTTTACTGCAGGAATAATAAATAATAGCTGGTTACTCGTATTTGAGGATACCCATCTAGTAGGGCAGCTAGCCAATCCCTATTGCAGATGCTCAATCAGGCACATTTGTATTTGCTCAACACCCACAGAGCCCAACTGTGGTTTATACTGCAACTATTTTGAGCAGACCTTAGTTACAGTTTCTGGGAGTGAGCATGTTATCTAGGATGATCAACATTTTGAATAAGACCAGCACACTGAAACCCTTGGCTACAATGACTTGTAGCTTTGTGCTAGAACAGCTATCAATGGTCCTCAAGAGTTCTGTCGACCCAGTTTCACTCACAAGGCTTGGGTCAACCCGTGGTATCATTTTCAGGCACTTTCTTAAGGTGCCAAATGTTGGGATTGACCTTGATCCATTCTGATAACATCAGGAAGTTTCCTTCCTGAGAAATCGACAATCATGTGATTCAAACTCCGGTCTCATGGTCAGTAAGCAAACGTTCTAACCACTTGGCCATGCACCCATATACTGCAAGAATAACAGGACAACAACTAACACAAACAACAAAAAATGCAAATTCCTTACTACAAATAAAATACGGTTAAAAATGGCAAATTATTTAATGAGACACTTGTTTCTGCTTATTGTTTGATAATTTCTCCACATCAGGTGAAATATTTGTTGACGACAAGAGCAAAATATCAACCAGGTGGTCATCACCCAATCTTGTTTGAAAATCTATTTTAGTATTAATGTGCTGAATTTTTTTATACCAATACTCGATTAGTGCAGAATATATTTCATTTACGAAAAAGTTGTTCAAAAGCATATATACTTCCAAATAATGATACCATCCAATAGACTTTTATATTTTCTGCTTGGCGAAACATATTTCTTGTAGGAATCGGCAAAGAGTTTGCAATTACATTTTGATTTAAAAAATTTGTCGAATTCTAAGTTGATTAACTCCATATGATATGTTTCTGCCACTTGCTCCACAAATTAATTAAATAATTTGTGTCTAGGTGTTAAAGTTGGCGGGCCGGACAAAAATCTGACGCAGGCCAGATGTGGACCAGGGTCTGGGAGTTGCCAAACCCTGTTCAAGAGAGTCATGCAGTACAGGATCATTGCATTGTAAGGGTAGAAGTGGTAGAGCGTAAAGTGTCTACAGTACCGATCAAAGCAAATGTGGTCTCAGTAGTATACTGTTCAGACTATTTTCTTTGTCGCAGGACTATATAGACACTAGCTAGACTTATATCACAACACTGTTATGCATATCTCCAATGTTATATCTGGGGGATCAAATAGTGCTCTCTCTAGTGTTCAATGAGAAGAGCAGGTTATGCCTTTTATGCAAGTGATGGTTGTTTGCATGTGAGATGTTGAACTGGAGTGTATGCTATGTTGTCCAGAATGCATTCATGGGTGTACAGGTTGTGTAATGGATAACGGCTCAGAATAAGAAGTTGGAGAGCCGAGTTCAAATTCCAGTCAAGTTCATTACATTCATTTATGTGCAATTACCCTTAGGTAAGGTAAGAATCCATCTCCTCTCCTCCCAACAGCAAATATTCTGCTTTCTAACTGGTTAGCGACATCTCTAGGAAAAAGACAACTCTGAGTTCAAAACCTATAGAGATACTTTAAGCATGAAGTCTACTAGGTTTTAACTAAAGTTCTTAACCAAAAGACAACTCATTGAATCAGATTTGTGCGAGGATTCTGTAATGGATTATGTAAAAATTGCATTTTGAATTGCATTCATTCACAAAACAAATGGCCAACTATTGTAAAGTCATTTGGGGTGCTATGTTAAAACTGTAGCTTGCCTTTGGTATTTGTAAAGGGAATGTTGAATAGCACTATCTATATCCAGAAACATTGTTTAAGCTGTTTTGCTGCTAGTACTACAACAGGAAATCAGAGTACTGTTTCAGCAGGATAATGCCTGCCAACATGCTGCCTGTCCTACTCAACATTCCTTGTAAGTTAATGTTTGACAATTTTCCTCGATGACACTATTTCCAGATCTATCTCTGATTGTATATGACATGATGGGACCATGCCTGGCTTGTTCAGTTTGTCCACCTATAACTCTTAATTTAGAACCTAAGCATATATTGATCTGTATATTTAAACATTTATTATCATCCATTTCTATTACTTGTACATTTTATTCTTGATAATTTGAAAGAACTATTGAAGGTTTCGCAATCTGATTTTCTGTTAGTGTATTTATGTATCTACATGTATATATCTACATAAGTAAATATTTGCTTAACTGAGCTAACTTTGGAACAAGGTTACACTTACAGGGCACACAGTGAGGATCTGTTAAGTATTGGTCCTTGGCAGGTACTCCAGTGTATAAATAAGAAACAAATACTAAATAAACATAACAAGGTTAGCTGAATAAAAATGAATCTTCTTTTATGTTCAAGTCCTTTCAGAATATTAGCGGTTATGGTTCTCCACAACTTCTTTTTTTTCTTTAAGTAACATTTAACCTTTATCCCTAACTTTGTCCCTATTACACCATCTATTCATGGAAAACTGTTTAATAGATTATTTGCTGTTTATCATGTTTCATTTGCTTTCAGTATGTCTTGGGTGTGTTATATTCTCCAGGTCTTCTTTTCTCATTATGTGTCGGAGAAATTTCAGCTGCTTCCTTCTGATTGTAACTATAAGTTTCCTAGTTGTTCCTATTTTTCTTAAGACTTCCTCATTGCTCACATTTTCTGTCTATGTTATTCTTAGAATTTGTCACTAGAACCAAATCTGTCACTCACTTCAAGTCTCCTCTTCATTTATAAGGAAATTGTTCAACATTCATCACCATATGGAGATTTGATATTACATAGTAGTTCAGCAATGTTTGTTTTTTGTTTTTTAGAATATATTCCTATCACGTAATATTTTGCTATAAATATTTCTGTGCCTTTTTCTATGAATATTTTCATGGTGATTGTTCTGATGAGCTTTCTTCTTTGGTATTTTGACTTTATGAATTTAAGTGCTATACTAGATTGGCAGCTAGGTCTCATCATTTTAGAATTGAAATGTCTAGATGTAACGATAACATGTAACCATGTTTCTTCTCTCGCACTTCTTATCTTTGGAACTCTTTTCTGGCCTCTTGCTTTCCAGATCTTCAAAAATATTAATGCCATGTCAGTCGTTATCTTTTGTCTTAATTCCTGTTCATTTATTGTTCTCTCTCCTTAATAACGTTTTTCATTTTCTCACCTGCAACCCAATACAACTTGTCACATGGACGGTGGTTGGTGTCTAAACCAGCTCCCCGACTAGTTTTTCTGTGGTCAGTGGTATATCACTTCACAAGATGGAAAACAAGACCTGTGAAAGGGTAGATGAGCTTTTTATAGGAGCCTACATACATATATACAGTGTAACCCAGATATAAGAGAGTTGTCGCGACCGGAGAAGAAGTCTCTTATATCCGGGTTTCTCTTATATCAGGGTTTGGTCTATTTTGTTTAGGTAAGTATGGCTCTAATTTGGGATCAGATAAAATCTCTCTTATATCCTGGTTACACTATATATATATATATATATATATATATATATAAGACTAGGATGGGGTTTCAAGCTATAAATAGCAACCTTTCTAGAGATGGTATCTTGATAAAAACTCATACTACCGTGAGTGTTTGAGGTGGGCTTCAGGAGAAGCATTCACCCTGTAAAAACTTTCCTCAAATCATTTTGACAAGAGACCCACCTTGATGTGCTTGAGATTAATCCTGGTCCTGCTGAAAACAAAAAAAAAACATGGCTATGTATATTCTTTGATATTCAGTAAGCCCTTGTGTCTTAGTGGCTTTATTGCCTTGCTTGGGGTGAAATGATTATCAAAAACAAAACAAACTGTGTTTAGTTTGTCCTTGGCCTATGGCCATATCATGTTGAAACATTGGTTCTCATTGGATCAGAGAAGTTAAGCATCACCAAACATGTTCCATACATAGATGGGTGACCTTTTAGGACTACCAGTTGCTTGAATTGTATGTGTGGGTGGTGTAATGGTTAACTGATTGCAATGAGAAATTGGAAAGTTGGGTTTCTTTATATTCATATACATGCAAATACCATTGGGAAAGGTATGAAAAAAACCTGTTCTCCCTTCAGCTATAGGTTAAATAGTAGAACTTGTTCTAGAAAATAATTATCTCCAAAAAATTCTTGTAATCCAAAAATATGTGCCAGCTTTAAATAATCTGTAAAAAAAAACCAAATCAATCAAACATCATTATTAAAAATCTTGATCATTATTTGCTTGTTGGGGTGCCAGGTTTTATTATGTACAATGTATGTAAATGTTTAACAGAGCTGATTTTGGAATAAATAGAGGTTCATCGCTTATTCCCACTTTAGGATTGGATTTCTGGTTCTTTCAAAAGCCTACTTCACCTCACTTCTAATGTCTCTGCCTTAATTCTGAATTGTTTTTCACTGATTATTTTTCCTCCTCATCCAGTCAATAGGAGTAGATAGGTTTGCCTATCGCCCAGTTCACACACCTCCTCAGTCTTTTGAACAAGAGTAGAGGCTCATCCCTTTTTTCCAATTTAGGATTGGTTTTTTGGTCCCTTCTAAGGTCTCCTTCAACTCTATACTTGTAACGTCACTGACTGAAATCTGAAATTTTATTCGTTGACTAAATCTTGACCTCTTCAAGTCTAGAATTAGTTGTCAGGCTTTCCTGGTATCTTGCTCTTTCTTATGCTAATACAACTACATACATGTAACACTCTACCTTGAGTGGCCCTTGGGATTTGTATTGGGTGAACATTAGTTAAAAAATGGTCACATTAGAACACACAGTGAGGATCAAGTTCTTTAGCTATGACAAGCTTGTTCTGTACTGCTCTATGGCAGGCACTCTTTATTGTGTATAAATTGATAGGAAATGGGTGTAAATAAACAAGACAAGGTTAGCTGAATAAAAATAGTATCAGAAAATGTATTTGTTGATAGAAATAATTTCTGCTGGCCGAGAGTTGATAATATTCACTTGTAACAAGTGTTATCACTGTCTTTCTCGTCAACTTGAGGCTGTTTTTTCTTGGGGTGAGGTTTGATTGGTGAAGTGACTCTTTGAAATAATTATCAAGGAGACCCCATTTTCTTTTTTTTTTTTTTTTTTTTTTTTTTTTTTTTTTTTTTTATCTCTACTGGTCTATTTTCATTCCTTTGCATGACTCTGTTCCTGTCATTTGACTAGCTAGTTTGATGAGGCTTGTTATCAATCATCCAACTTAGCTGGAATTCAGATTATTGTATAGCTTATGGCTGCTATCTCTATAAAAGGGTTGTTGACTTCCACCTTTGTTTTTCATCAGCTTTTTACACCATTGGCAGCTGATATGCTTCTAGTAAAGCTCACATATTAATTCCAGTTGGTCTTTTCTTTATTTGTGTACGTGTGTTCTTTACTACTTGATCTAGTGACTGCTGTTTTTCCGTGTCAAAATTTTATACAGAAGTGCATGAATTTAAGCACGAGAGAGGTTCCTGGCGTTCAAAATTTGTACAAGTCTCACATAATGCTTGTAAATGCAAAATACTGTGCAACCACACTCTAACAGTGTATTTTATATCTGTCTATATTTCTGAGATGAGGTATTGTAATTATTTACATTATTCAGACTGTTGTCTTCATCTTTATTTCCATATTCATATTTCAGCTATTCTAGGTGATTTGAATTTTGTATTGAGACATCCAGAAGAGTCATGGCACGTGGAACTAGATTGATCTACCCTGGTGGATGAAATAAAGGGTTCAGTTTGAAATTCCAATCACCTGAAAAAGGCTGGAGCATACAATGGTTGAAATGGGAATATGTCAATAAAGATGAGGGCAACAGTTCAAACAATGTAAATAAAATATATTTTATTTACTTATTTCTTTTTGATACTATTGCTTATAGTCATATTAGGTTGAAACATCATTCTTTGTACAATCATCAAAGCAACATCGAGCCTGATGAATATGGGTGACCACTTGGGAATACCAGACGTTCTAAGCTTGGATGTGCAGGTGGTGTGGCTTATGGCCATATCACGTTGAAACATAAATTCTCATATGATCAACAATGTTAACCAATGTCAAGCCTGGCCAGTACCTAAATGGGTGACCACTTGGGAAGACCAGACTTCTTGGTCTGGCTGAGAACTTTTCTGCACCTCCTTGTAATAATCATAATAATTGTAGACATATATTATTATGGTCATGTGTACATTTCTATGTATATGTACAAGGTGGACACTGAAAAGATCTTGGCCTGAAACACTTCCAAAAATCTGATGAAATGACCAAACATCAGAATTTTTCTGAAAGAGCTTCTGGGTTTTGCCAAGAATTTACAATGCTCATCTTACTTATTATAAAACGCAGATTGTGTGTGTGTGTCTGTATGTTTATATATTGGATCGGATTTTCTACATTTTTCAAGTGGTTTCAACAAAACTTCACAGGACTGCGTAAAATTACCTTGCGGTGGTTCTGACAGTGCCCAAAATTGGAAAAACACAATTGTTTTTGCACAAAATCAATTTGAAAACACGATAAAACACGATTCTGTCGCCAGAATGAAAGGGGGACAACTCATATCGAGTTATACTTATTATAAAATCCAGGTTGTTTGTGTGTGTTCGTTTATATATGGGATCGAATTTCTTACATTTTTCAACCGATTTCACCAAAACTTCACGTTTTTTTGGCAGGTAGTGTTTCTTATTGTCTTGCACACTTTTTTCTTTATTTTTACATTCAGAATGCTTTAAAAATTCCATTTACAAGACAATTTTTTATGATAAAATTCTATTCAATCGATAGACTCATAACGATTTGGGTTTGACCAATTTGTAAAAAAAAAAACAAAAAAAACAAAAATAAACTAATTAAGACATGTGTGTCCGTCAACCTTAAACAATAATCTTTGTCAATTTTATTTTTCAGTCTTTATGATGGTCAATACTTGGTCTATCTCTTACTGTTACATCCCCGGGTAACGCCGGGTTCTACTGCTAATATATATATATATATATATATATATATATATATGGTAAGATAATGAAGGGTTTGGTAATCTGTATGGATAATACCAAAGAGGATGTAATTCAGAGAGCTCAATGTAACAACAGAGCAAATATTAATTAAATTAAAAAACAGACATTTACATGTTTTTATTTGTTTTTTTATCTTATTTTTAATACAAGTTTTTGAGGGATAGTTTTAGATTGATGTAAGGTGACAGAGGGAGTGGGAGGACCATAGAATGATCTAAATTAGAAATGGAAGGTGTTTAAATCCATATTTATTAAGTTATGTAGGTTTAAGTGTACTCAGTCAAGAGGCCAGACAATTTGACCTCTTAAATAAATCTATTGACAAGGAAAGAAGAAGACAAATGGTAAAGCAGGGGAGGGGGTAAAGATGGAAGAAGAAAGAGTGAAACAGAGGAGGGGGCAAAGAAGAAAGAGTGAATTATCATATGTATCTCAAACTAATGGAGATTAATAATATCACATCATGTTGAGTAAGTCATCAGATAATGGGTGAACTATAGAAGAATAGAATATTCTTACAGATTGCAATTAATTATGGGCATTATTATATCCATGATATGATAAAACCTTATTTCACAGACAGAACAGAATAGCTGAAGGAAAAATAATGACAAACATGCTTTATTCTCAGAGAGTTTCATACTACTAAGTCATAGACACAATTATATGCACATATTTATGTGTCTCACACAAACTATATCATATGTCTGCAACAGCAAGCAGTGTGAAAAGGTGACAAAAAGATAGGGTCTTGTGATAATTCCTGTTGGGAATTATTATCTGCTGGAATATTCTTCTGTATTTATTGAGAAGCCATATTTAGGATTTCAGATTCGAGTGGCCTGAATTTCACTATATTCCTAGTGAGGACATATTCCTCTGAAACCAGAAATGGTGATCATGGGTTTTTCCCATTATGAAGACTGTGGGATGTGAATAGTTTCTATATCTGATGAAGATATATTGCCAAAGGAAAATGACGTGTAAGCTGCATCATATGGCAGTGGGTTGGGAGAAGCTGGTTTAGCCTCAGTCCAGGTGAGGCAAGGGCCTTGCCCGTGCTAAAAGAGCAACTGCTCGATTTGACTCCTGGAAGCTGACTGATGGACTGGCCACTTTTGTCACTATGAAGTGATGTCACTAAACGGCTGTCATGTGACCTAGGTGACTTGCTCCTGACCAAAGGGTGGTAATCGTCTTTTGTGTTAAGACAAGAAAAAAAAGTGGAAAACTTTTTTTATCAACTATATATTTTGTCTTCTTTAGATTGGCTTCTTCACATCAGAATGAAAGAAATCTGTGTGTTTCTTTGTGTTTTAATATTAAATTGTTAATATGTTTCTTTTGTTGGCGTCTTCCGGTGGGAATGAAAATAAAATTGTGTGAATTTTTTTTTTTTTTTTGTCGTTCTAAAGCCACTATTTTAATTTGTGATGAAGGTTGTTGATCACCTTATGCTATTTAGGGTTTGACGTAGACGTTTTTGATAAGATGTTATTTTGTTGTAATTCTGACAGAAACAAAGAAAGATTTAGCAGAAATTCACTGCAAAAGACCTGGGAGAAAATTAAGAAAAATTTGACTGGAGGGTCGAACAATTTCTGACAGAAATTCCTCCTTGTCTGAGAAGGATTATTTGTAAATCATAATGAGATAATTGAAATTTTTTGGGCACATAGTGAGAAAAGAAGGCCTGGAGAACTTGACACTCTCATGACATATTGAAGACAAGTGGGAAAGGGAAACATTGCAAGTAACCTATCTAATGAGCTTGGCAGAACATGGATATTAAAAAGGTAAATATTGCTAGGAAGTGGTGAAGAGCCATGATCACACACATTCTGAAGAGATATGGCATATAGAAAGACTGATGAATAACCATATGAATGTTTTATGCCATAGAGTAAAAATGTAAAGCCAGCAAGTATATTTGCAAGTATGTCAGCAATCTTGTGGAAAAATGTGCTTGCTAATTTGAGGAGTTAATATTTACATTGTAATGTGTGGAGGGATATTGGTGTGCGAGATGGACATTGTCCTCACTAGGTGTCCCATACAAAATTCAACATTAAATAACCCAGCAACAGTTGACATGTCATAAAATCAACTAATGGATATTTTAAATTTGGATAAAGGTTAGTGAGGCTAATCTAGGTGATCATTGCTAGTGAGTAGTGAGTTTGATCCTCACTAGGTGACCCATACAAAATTCAACATTAAATATCCCAGCAGGGGTTGATATGCTATAAAATAAACTAACAGGTATTTCAACATTGGTTAATGCTTATTGAAGCTACTCTGGTTGACTATTGATACTGAGTAATGAGTTTGATACTCACTAGGTGCCCCATACAAAAATCAACCTTAAGTGACAACAAGGGTTGATCTCAACAAAATCCAGAGACTGATATGCAATGTGATTGGCCCTGATCTGGCATCTCATTTACAGTCACTCTCTCACAGATGTGCTAACGTGTCCCTCTGTCTTTTCTACAGATACTTTCATGGTAACTGTTCCGACAAGCTATTTTTGCTGGTTCCCAATCTACCTGAATTTAAGCATGCTACTAGATTGGCATCTCAGTCCTACCTTTTCACTGTCAAAACGGTTAAATGTAGCCATCTTCTACTCCAATAGCTTCATGTCTCACACTTCCCGCCCGGGGAACTCCCTTCCTCTTACACGCTTCCCTGATTGCTATAATCTCCAAATATTTAAATGCAATGTCAATTGACATCTCCAGATGCCTTGATCTATTCCTCATCCTTCTCTTCATCCTTTCCTCTATCACTCCTCTTTACTCTTGCTCCCACTTTCTGTTACCCCTTGGGTGCTTGTTTGGGGTGAAATGCTTTTAAAAAAATATATATAAATCAACCAACCTAAAACTAATTCATTGCTTTTTAAATTATAAATACAGTATATTAATCTTTAGGACAAAAGCAAAGATTTTTATTTACTTATATTCCTTTTTTTTTTTTTTTTCTTTTATTTCATTCCTTATCTTTGGTATATTTTTCAGAATCCAACTCAAATCTTGCAAAAGACAACCAAGTGAAAACAGAAAATAATGAAAAGTCTCAATTAGTGATACGAAATATAACGAGAAAAATATCTGTTCCCAAATTCATTCCTCGACAAGCCATGAACAAAACTAGTCACCAACCCCAGGTGAAAGGCAAACTGGACAAAGCCTTGCGTGCTACAGCAGTACAGTTGGGAGATGTCCAGGGTCCAGAGCTTCCAGAAGAAATGCAGACATTTCGCAAAGATATACAATTGTCTTTGGATAAAACCAGACAAGAAATTAGAAAGCGTGTTTCCCAGGTAACACATTTATATACTAATATTTTATTCTCTTTGTCAAATTACAAAGGTCTAAGAGTAGGAAAACTCTGAATATCGAAGAAATTAATAGATTTTATTTTTAATCTGATATTAATTCTTTTTACTCTAAATGTTATTTTTAGCATTTGATTAGACCCGTGGTTCCTGATGTGGGGTGCACACCCAACGGAGGTGGGGGGTGGGGGGGATTTTATTTTATTTGGTGGTTGGGTGGTGGTCGTTATTCGAGAATGAATTATTAACATACATACGTACAAATATTTTTATGTATGTATACTGATATACACCGTATGTAATAACTCACACACATAGAACAAGGTTATGGTGTACATATTAAGATAAAGGGGCCAAGGTACTTTTATGTTGTTTGAAGTTTAGCACAAATAGATTTTTTTCTATAACAGCCATGTTTTTTTAATTTGTTTTATGGATTTTTTTGAAGCTTTCAGAAGCAGATAAAGAAGTCGTTGCACAGAAGATGTTAAAAATTCAGAAAGACTAAGATTCTTCAAAAATACAACCACCTGTCGTATTAAGGTAAGAATTCCTTTTTCTCCATTGCTTACGAACTGACACAGATTGTGGATAAGTTCACTTATGTTCCTGATATAACAGGACATCATGCATATCTCTTAGACCTATTCTCACATCTCCTTCCTGACTTTCCCCCCTCTCATGGAGCACAAAAACTTTGTAATATCCCTATCATGGCCTAGGAAATTTCCAGATTTATCAAAATAAACATCACACACACCTCCTAGGCCTCTTCTCACATCCTGTCCTGAAAAATGTCAGTCCAGGCTCATGTCAGATTGTGCTGCAGCCATAGCTCACCGTAACCACCACTATTACAATATCTACCAAGAGAACAGTGTAGTAGGACCTTTGATGCACACAGAACTGCTCATAATCATTGCAAGGGAGTTCTAGAACATGCAAAGTGCAGCTATGCACACGTAGTCCAAACCAAGGTTGAAAACAAAACACATGGAACCAGTGAGTTCTGGAAAAATTGTTACAAAATTCTCACTAGAAGCAAGACATCATAAATGGTCCTGAAGTTACTTTATTCTTAGATAAAGCAAAGTTCTTTGCCTCTAACTCTGTGTTAGATAACAAGGGCCATCTCTTTCTTGACTTTCCCCCTCTCATGGAGCACAGACTTTGTAATATCTATAACATGGCCTGGCAACTTTCCAGTTTTATAAAAATCCTTGAGCCTAAGAAAGCTACTGGTCCAGATAAAATCACGCTGGTTGTTCGTAAGAACATTAGCCCAGAGTTGTCTCTGATCTAGACAAACTGCTGCCTGATGATGAAATCCTTCTCAAATCTGTAGGTGTCAAGTGTGTGCCCTCTTTTCAAGAATGCAGGTGAACTTACATCTCTATCACAATATTGGTCCATCAACCTCAAGTGTCATCAGCAAACTCTTTCAGGTTATCACTCTTTTGACAATCAACAAGAAGATGGTTGATCACCCCAACAGAGACAACTACCTGAGAGACAAACAATATGAATTTCACTTAGTTAGGTCCACTGCTGATATCCTGTCATTATGCACAGAATCAGTAAGGCATTAAATTTATCATGAGGATGATCGCCTTAGATATATTGAAGACCTTTGACAAAGTGTAACATAGTGGGTCGCTACACAAACTCTTGAGCTATGGAATCACTGGAAGAGTTTTTTCAATAATCAAATTCTTCCTAACAGGTAACTCCATGAAGGTCATCATTAATGGCCAGTCCTTTCTGCTTTATATTAATGATCTGCCAAAGAGCCTACTCTTTCTTTAGTGAATATCTATGCAGATGATACAGTGGTATAAGAGTGCACGTCCAAAAATCTAGATGACCAGACTCTGGCAGCTGACCTCTGACCAAGCTCTAATAGCTCAGAAGGGAAAAACTAGCTGATCACATTCAATACACACTGAGCAGTTCCTGTTTTTTCACCTATCATGATGAATGGTGTTCTCTCTAGGAAGGCCCTTTGCCTTGAACACCTATTGGAACTTAAGATCACCCCAGACCTCAAATAGAACTCGTATGTATGATCCATCACTAAAGATGCTAATAAAATAGTCAGTTCCCTGTACTGCTCCAGTGAGTATCAGACTCTTCTTGCTCTGTTCTTCTTTTACAAGAACCAGATCAGGTCAAAAATAAAGTGCTGCTGTCGTAAACTTACTGGAGCAGTCTTGATAGAATTCAAAATGTTTACTCAGTCTTGTGGGTGATGCTTTATTTTCCGCTTGACAAATTCTTTTCCACAGATGAAATGTTGCAAGCCTCTTGCTATTCTATCACTATTTCCATAGCAAATGATCTGATAAGCTACATTCCTTTTCTATCAATATTTTTATCTTAATCTTTCTCTTTGTTTTCTCAATTTTATGAATTTAAACACAGTACTAGAATGGCGGCTCGGTCTCATCATTTTATAGTTGAAATTGCTACATGTAACCCTAAGTTCTATGCTAACAGTTCTTTTGCATCTTAGAGGCTTTATTGCCTTGCTTGAGGTGTGAAATGATTAAAAATCTTTTGATTAAAAAATGATTGAAAATCATTTATTGTTCTCCTTCCTTAATAATTTTTCTTTTTTTTTTATATTCTTTCACACTTGTGCCTTAGAAGCTTTATTGCCTTGCTTGGGATGAAATGATTAAAAAAAGTTTCACCAATTCTAACAGCTTAAACCTGCCATGCCACAGAATCAAATCATCCTCATTCTCTTTGTATTTCATTAGTAAGAAGGAAGTTCTATTCTGACTCCCAAGAGGATGCTTTCCTGACTACTACAATCTTAACCACTTCAAATTTAGGTCTAACTATTCTCTTTCTCACATATCCTTATAAATTGTGCTTCTTACTTCTTACAACAACCTCCTTCAGTAACCCTCTACCTTGAGTGACTCATGGTGAACATTACTAAAAATAAAATAAAAAAAAGGACCATGGAATCTTATATGCCACCAAATATTGTAAGTTAAAAGCTTATAAATCAACAGAAAAACATTGGCATAATTCATTGATGGATGTACATACTGAGAAAAATATTTTTGAATACTTTTATTTCTTTTATATCTAAAGGGATTTTTTTTTCAAGGGGAGCGTGGGAGAAGAGAGAACTTCACCCCTCTCTTATTCCAAATACTGAATAAGGCACATACAAAACAAACAAGACTTGAAACTCTGTAAAATTTGAAAGGAAAAGATATTTATTACATTAACGTAAAAATAATATAGCAGAATACAAAGTTTACAATAAGCTTGAACAAAAATTTCCTTTTGTGCACCTTATAAAAGGCAAGATAACCAATTAAAAAAAATATGGCTCATAACAGAGATATCAATTATTCAACAAACTTTCAATAATCAAAAAAAATCTAGAGAAGGTTCAATAAGTTAAGCACCATGTGTGATACACACTTTGGCGATCATGTTTTTTTTCAAGTCATGGTTGACTAGGCAAAATATTTTCCCACAGTAGGTTGCCATTTTTTTCTGTGGTAGACTAGCTGCCAACCAAAACTATAGAACCCAGTCTGGTATGTTGTTCAACTCATAGCTGGGGAAGAAGAGATGGATTCTTACCTTTCCCAAGGGTATTTGCATGTAAGTGAATGTAATGAACTTGACTGGAATTTGAACCCTGCTCTCTGATTTCTCAGTCTGAGCTGATATCCATTACACCACAATGCAAAGCTACAATAGAAATTCCATTTTTAAAAAAGGTTCAAAATATAGAAACTTTTACCAATTGAAAGATCTTTAGAGAAGGTACAATACAATTCCTATAAAAAAATGTTTGAAAGACAAAGGTGTATCTCTTTTTCAAATTTGAAAATTAAATGACAAACCATCTGTCTTGACTGATTATTTCTGGTAGTTCTTTTTGAGCCATTCTATTTTTAGAAAATTTAACAAACAAATGTTTCACATTTAACATATTTCTAGATTTCTGAGATGAGGTATTGTTAATTTTTACACAATTCACATTGTTTGGACTGCTGTCCTCGTCTTATATGGCTGAAATGTTGTAAATAGGACAATAAAGATGAGGACAATAATCCAGACAATGTAAATAGTGTAAATAAATTAGTTAATTTTTTATCAAATGTCTGGCTTTTTTGACATTTTCTTTAAAAAATGTAAATCTTAAAAGCAAGTGTAGAAGACAAAACTAGACTATTATAATA
This sequence comes from Acanthosepion pharaonis, assembly GCA_903632075.3. Taxonomy (NCBI): domain Eukaryota; kingdom Metazoa; phylum Mollusca; class Cephalopoda; order Sepiida; family Sepiidae; genus Acanthosepion; species Acanthosepion pharaonis. The sequence goes on from CAHIKZ030002622.1 coordinate 1,405,042, forward strand.
TTTATTTTATTATTACCTTTTAACAACCATTTATTTAATTTACGTTTTTTTTTATACAAATTTTTATATTCTCCCATCAAGAGAAAGAGCAATAAACAAACTTAGTGTGTTATATTATTTTTTAATTATTTTATAATCACCTTTTAATTATTTTACATTACTTTTTAATAATCGTCCTGGGTACAATGATAAACTACATCTGGCAGCAAGGCCTCTGATTAGGAGGTTTTGAGAAGCATGGAATTACCTTTTAATTGCTGTTGTTCCCAGGTCCACCCTGACCTGTTAGGGTCCAGCTATGGGCAAATAGTTAATCCTCAAACTGGTGTCAAAACAGTATGAAAGTATAAAAATACATTTTATACTAAAAAAGATTATCAGCAGTACATTAAAAAAAAAAAAAAAAAAAAAAAATATATATATATATATATATATATATATATATATATATATATATATATATCTCAAAGTATATAATTGGTATATACAGAATGAATTCCAATAACCAACAATTACTATTCTTAAAATTAATTCTTTATATTAAATTTTATCATATAATTTTATAATTATTAGTTAGTATAAATTATTTTTAATATTACACGTATTTAAAGATCTGAAAAGCTATTATAGCATGATTTTGTTGTCAAGCTTTTGAATCTTTCTATATTTCGTTTTTGATTGGTTATTCTAGCTTTTGTAACAATGTTTCCCCCCTAGTGTAGGATCGTTAATTAATCTGAAACTTTTAAAACCATTTATTTTATTTTCAACATCATCACTTGATAAGACACAGAGTGTGTTGAAACAAAATGGCTATTTTGTAGTGATTTTATAACATACTTATGTTATAATTTTTTAAAAAATAAAAAATATATATATATATATATATATATATATATATATATAAATAAATTGATTTAAAATATGATTTTCTGCTACACAGTTCTATCACTTGAGGATGATATGGAACTAATGTCTTTAATTTAATTATAAAATTAAATTCGGACCTTCCATTTTTGAAACATGGTTAGAACTGTGTAGTGGAAAAACGATATTTTAAATCAATTTATTTATAATGATAATGCTCTGTAAATTTACATTACATTAGCACTATTTTGTAAAAATAAAAATATCTATAAGAACACCGGATTATATATGTTACTGTTCTTTCTTTTTATTTATATACACACACACACACACACACACACATATATATATATATATATATATATATATATATATATATATCCATCAATACATTTTGAAAAAAAGAATTAACCATAAAGAGTTGATATGCTGCTAAACAAACTTTCTAATAAAAATTTTATACAGCGAAATGTACATTCATTTTTTTTTTTTCTTTATTTTAGAAGTGGAATATATTTATACTGAGTTAATAATTCTAAAATATTTCTTTTTCAGATGATCCTTGTTATAAAGCACCTTTTCAGCAGTGTCTGAAATCTTGAGTTAATTTATTTTCATTATTCCACATGCGGTCAGCTCACACAAGATATCCTGCATCAACCAAAAATAATGAACTCCTGAAGATGGTGAGAAGGTACTTGGCTGAAACAAAAAAAAAAATATGTATGGAATAACTTTTCATTGCAACTTATCAATCTCTGCCTGTGTCATCTGCATATCTTACGTTGCTAAGATTGGGGTTGCCAATAATGAATCCTTGTAGAATTTCTACTCTCAGGATCACCTTGCTAGGTTGAATTGTCTTCCTATTTTTGTATCCTGTAAATACATTATAAGTAAATTTTTTATTTATTCTTTGCTTTATTTATTTTGATTCATTTTGTCATATTCGCATTTTAATACAATGTACAATACTAACTGCTTTTAATGTAAACATACAACAATGGTAGAAGGGCTTTCATTGGGCAAATCAATTCCCATGGTAATCACTGTCTGAATTTCTAGTATCATTATGGTATAATTATCATTATTTACACTCTTTACATGTGAACTATTGTCCTCATCTTTGTTGTTTCTATCACAACATTTCGGCTATTGTACCCTCTGGCCTTCATCAGGTATATCAATCTGGGTAAGCACATACTACCCGGCCCAGTGATTGAACTCACAATTACTATGTTACCAAATTCATAATTAATTCGCTAGTCTATTTTACCTTGGAGTGACATAGTAATTGTGAATTTAATCCCTAGGACATGCAGTTTTTTTAATCGGATTTTCTATTTTTTTATTTCATGCAGACAAAGTGTAGAATCTGTCTGAAGTGAATATTGTCCCAATTGGTTTCAGCCAATTCATTAGCCATTTTAAATGTGTTTTTTTGTCAGTATATTTTTTTTTATTTTATATATATATATATATATATATATATATATATATATATATATATATATATATATATATATATATATATACACACACACACACCCTTGGAGTGGGTAGAATGGAGATCAACGTGTTTTAGTGGACTCAGCAATTTTCAATCTGCTTTTCTGAATCATCTTCAAGAAGTGAGAGCAAGATCTAAAAGGTCAGCCAATTTAACAGTGATCTCATCTCACAATCCTCACACTTGCTCCATATGTGGCTTTCTTTGTAAACCACTAGCGGGTCTTAAATGCCACTTAAGATTATTGCACAAAATTTCATAACTGAATCGACTAAGCTGTCAGATTCTCATACGTCGAAACCGACGGGAGAGTCTATTATATATATATATATATATTTCTCTATATTCTAAGTTGTAATATAAAGAAGTAAATCTAAGCTATACTCTATGGGAATAGTAATAATTCCATATTGGGGTGCCTTAGTGTTTCTACACTCTCTAGTCCTCATAAAAGAAAAACTGAAAAAAAAAAATTTTCCTTGCCCATTACATTAAATGATATATATATATATAATAAAGATATTGTGATATGAAGGAAATAATAAAGTATTAATAAAAATGTGAGGGACATGCATCTGTAGGATTTGGGGAGGGGAGGTTTCTAGCAGTCATTCCCACACAAATTATAACTTGTTGTAAATGTTCTGTTGATGCATTGGCCTTGTTGGAATGTAATGTTTTTTTATATATTTATTTTTTGGGGAGTTAAAAGGACATCATCAGCCCACAACAAGATTACAAAGTCCTATATGAGATACAATGAAATAAGCAAAGGCAAAAATAATAAAATACTTTAGTACATCTTTCAGAGAAATGATTGTATATTTTAATGAACATATATGTATACAGAAATAAAGATGTTTTGCTTATCTGTTGGTGGCAACATGTTTTATCAGAGAACTGTCTCCTGTCAGAGAGAAAGTTTTGATTTTTGTTTCATTTTGTAAAAATGCTTGTTCTGATGCATCATGGGAGTATTTTATATTTATTTAACTATTTTTTATAATCTAACTTTTCTTTCTTTATTGTTAATTACCATTCTGATCTATATTTGAAAGTATTTTTACGGCTTAACTTTTAATATTTATTTTTTATTATTATGTTGGTTCCAGGCTACTATATAGTCTACTAATAAGGGTCGAGGGTTATTTAGTAATTTATTTGTTGCTATCACTATATAACTACAAATTTATTATTTTCTTTGCCTTTGGTCAAGTGGGTTTCTTCTGAACACATGACTTCAAAGACTTTATTTTTCAGCCATTAACAAAAACCCGGACTTTTGAATCTAGTAACATCATTTAAGGCTGTTCAGCTGGTTGTATATGGGACCTATTGTGCCACAGTAAATCGAGGACTCATTAAACAGAATGTGAGGATGGACTGTATAAACCTACCAGAATACAGAATTTTTTCTATAAAGGTAAATGGAGCAAGATGCTGTTTATACTCTAAGTTGTAATGTGTGGAATTTAGTAAACCTAAGCTATACTCTAGTAATAATTCCATGGCTCAGTGGAGTAATGGATAGTAATTGGAGAGCTGAGTTTGAATTCCAGTTGAATCAATTATATTCACTTACATACTAATACTCTTGGGAAAGGTACGAATCCTCTTCTGCTCCTCCCAGCTATGGGTAAATAGCAGGACAGACTGGGTTCTATAACCTTGGATGGCAACTGGTGTACCACAGAAAGAAATGGCAACCTTTTGCAAGAAAAAATCTGCCTTGTCAGTCATGTATCGAAGATATATGATTGCCTAAGTGTGTATCATGCACAGCACATAACTAACTGAATAATTCCATCTTGGGGTACCTTAGTGTTTCTATACTCTCTAGTCTGTATAAAAGAAAAACTGAAAATAAACTTTAAAATTTTCCTTGTCCACTACATTCAATGAAATGTATATGTTTATATAATATAAAGATATTGTGATATGAAAACCATATGAAGGCAATAATCAAGTATTAATAAAAATGTGAGGGACATGCTTCTGTAGGATTTCGGGAGGGGAGGTTTCTAGCAGTCATTCCCATAGAGATTGTAACTTCTTGTGGGTCTTCTGGTGAAGCATTGGCCTTGTCGGAATGTAACTGTATGTGTTTGACTGGTTGTATATGGGACCCATTGTGCCGCAATAAATCTGAGGCTCATTAAACAGGTAAGTCACAAAGTGAGGATGGACTGTATTAACCTGCAAGAATACAGAATTTTTTCTATAAAGGTAAATGGAACAAAGATGCTTTTAAAACATTTCTAACACCCAGTATTTTACTTTCTTTGCATCACTACCAATTCACCTTTCTCTCCTATCATTTGGCCGTTCAAGAAATAGTATCAAGTGAACTGACCCCCGCCCCTGGACAAGTGCTCCCATTAGGAAAAAATTAAAAGAAAGTGCAACTTTGGGGTGCAAGGGAATAAATACTAATAAAACTAATTAAACTATAATTAACGATAACTAATAATTAATACTAATAAAACTAATTAGGGTTTTATTTTAATGTTTTAACTGGTATCCAGTATGAAGAATTATCTAATAAGATTTATATCACTATAAATATACCACTAATATTGCGTACTGTGGGCTATATGCAAATACACTAATTGCTAATTATATCACTATGATTATACCACTAAAATTACATACTGTGGGAAATATGCAAATACAATAATTACTAATTACATAATTAATAACTGTCTTGTTAAACTAATGTTTATAAAAAATAATAATTACAACAATCAATTCTTGCATTTCATGTTAGACAATAAGAAATATTATCTAATAATAATAATAATAATATTTAATAATAATAATGATAATATTTATATGTCTGTGAGGTTTGATGGGATGAGGAGCACTGATAGCTTGTTTGTAACGTCTTATTGCATGTTGAATATGTCTTACAGGTGTTCAGTTGAGACATCTTCTGTTATGGCCTGAACTGTTTTGGTAATGATTTACTTTGCGGTCTCTTGGTTGTTAATAGCTTTTCTTTTTATTTCCTGCTGTACAAACAGGACTTCTGTGCAACATATGTCTGCAGCATAGGTATAATCATTTACATAGCCAACTATTTAATTTCCGCAAAATTAAACTTTGGCTTTACAGTTGCTAGGCCAATGTTTCTCACATTCATAAGATATAACACTATTAGATAGTTCTTTATGCTTAACATAGATGTATCCATTATAAATAAGCTTCCTTTTACCATGTTCACTTTGGATAAACTTCATGATGGGGGGGATATAAAAATTTTTATATACTTGGAGATTTATAGATGCACTGTGATCAGTTCAAAACTGAATTCAGACTGGGCGTTGGCTTGTTGCTACTTCCCAAACCTGGCATTTTGGCAGATCAGGTCAGGATAATCCCGTGAACTTCAAGACGGTGTTTAGAAATTTTTCTTTGTTATTTAGGTAAAAGCCAAACTTAAAAGATTTGCCCTTTACATCGTTTAGGGAGCAATTGTCCAGAGAGCAGATGTCCTATAACCTTCAGGAAAATGCCAACTGCATCCCCATACAGAGAAGTAACTGAAAAAAAAAAGACCACATGTATACTGTACTTACCTTTTTGACTAATGTGTCAACTAAATATAGGTCTATGTTTATTGTTCATCAAAATGACAAAACTCAGTATTAAATAACTTGGAAAAGGTTGATATATCATAAAGCAAACCAATTCAGCTTGTTTGTCTGTAAAAGCTCTGTGCACCATAAAAGATCCTGCACCAAATGCTTGGGAAAAAAAAATTCTAATTGTGATATTTTTAATTTATTGCCATTATTATTCATCATTGACTAGATTTCCTCTAATCTTATTTATGTTGCTTTTTCTCTTAACTTCCAGCTATAGAGAGAAGGGTTATGAGTTCAAATCTCATTGTGGGAACAGACAGAGAAAATAGCTAGAAATAAAAATTTTTGTTTTGTAGATAAGCAAAACCTCCAGCAATTATTAATCATTGACTAGTTTTGCTCTAATCTTATATAATCACATACATGCATATATGCTTACCTACATGCAAGACATACACGCACACAACAAAACAAATGGGAATAAATATTCACAAGGAATATCAGATTTTGATGGAATCTATAAAAAAAATTGCCAGTATTGTTCTTCACCAAATATCTGGTCTGATAAGCCCTTTGACACAAACCCTTTAGTTGGCTAACCATATAAGTTATTTGAACATTTTTATTGATTGATTCATTTTCTACAGTTGATTAACCCTTTGCAGATTACTTAAAGCTAGAAAATATTTTTAGATTGAAAAAAGAATTATGATAAGATGATAATGATTTAGTGACACAAGTCTTACTAATTAACCCATAGGTGGAGGGAGAAGAGATGGATCCATACCTTTTTCCAAAATACAAAAGCAATTATAGACTGGTTCTGCAATCTAAAAACAAACATAATTGAGAATTCATACAACTAGATATAAAAAATGTCTACCCTTCTATAACAGAACCTATGTTAGATAAGACCATCTCCTTAGCTCAAGAACATATAAAAATGAACAGAAATGAATTAAAAATCATTACACACTCCAGAAAAGCACTATTATTTGACAATGAACAAAGAAGGAATTTTTGACATTACAATGGGAAGCTTTGATGGAGTAAAAATCTGCAAGCTTGTAGTTACACATTTACTATATAAACTAAGTAAAATAATCAATAAAAATGATATAGACCTCTACAGGGATGGCGGTCTCATAATCTTAAGAAACTGTAACAGATAAAACCAGAAAAATAATCTTAAAATTTTTCAGAAATATGGGATTTGACATAGACATAAAAACTAACCTAAAAGAAGTAGATTTCCTAGATATCACATTCAACCTAAGAAAAGCAACATATCAACCATGTAGAAAAACCAATGTCAAACTACTTTACATACACACATTTTCTAACCATTTGCCAACATTACTCAAGTAATGCCACAGTTAACTGCAATTTATCTGACAATTCTTCCAGTGAAACCATCTTCAATGAAGCCAAGAAAGATTATAAAACGGCCCTGAAAGATAGTGAATTTTTGGCAACTCTCACATCCACAACGCACAGCTCAAAAAAGCTGACAGGAAAAGAAACATCATATGATTCAACCCACTGTACCCAAAAAGGTTAAAACAAACATAGGAAAAATATTCATTAGGCTCATGCACAAAACTCTGCCCCATCAAGCACTTTCCATAAGATATTAAAAAAAAAACAATAAAACTCAGCTGCAGTTGCACCAAGAACATGACACAAAAAACAAAAAAAAACAACTAATAAACCACCCACACAAATTAAACCCGCTTGTACCTGTAGATCAAAGAACAAATGTCCTTTAAATGGCAATTGCTGGCAAAACAATGTGATATACCAAGTCACTATAAAATCAGCAGTTAAAGAAAAAATATACATAGGAGTAACTGAAGGACCCTGGAAAAAGAAACTATGCACAGAAAACATTATTTACAAATAATAAATACGTGAACAATACAATGCTTTCTAAACATATATAGGAAGTAGTTAAAAACGAAATTACACCAAAAATATCATGGAAAATAAGAAAAACAGTGGTGAATAAGTTGTCATCTAAATTACACAAAAAATGAAAATAACACGGACATCTCATTTTAACAGATATATTAACCAAAATTACACAAAAGTATCTTGAAATATGAAAGAGTAATTTTTTTCAATAAAACTACTATTAACTTCAATCACAGCATTCATACGACTTCAGAATCTCCTGCAATTCTTCTGGATGGTCTCCTGGTTTAAGTTAGTAAATTCTGCCATAATCCTTGTCTTCAGTTCACCTTTGGTGTTACAAGGAGTTTTGTTGGTTGCTTGCTCAACTGTGTCCCACACATAATAATCAAGCAGGTTGCAGTCTGGGAAGTTAGGTGACCAGATGATGGATGATGTAGTTGCAGAAATTGTCTGACAGCCATGATTGTGTTCTCTTACTTGTGTGGCATGGTTCACAGTCCTGTTGCCAGACATAAGGTGTTCCAACAGTCACCCTCTTGACCCAGGGCAGCTCTACTTCATCAAGGCACTTGATGTAGGCTTTCATGTTGAGTCTGAGGCCCTTACCAAAAAATTCAGGAGTTCTTTGCTTATCAGAATGATCAGAGTGATTTTTCTAAGCTGGCATACCTTCGTAATCACTATTAGACTCATTCAACACTTTCAGAATTCTCAGACTGACACCAAGACACTGCAATGTTCGTATTGGAGCTTCCGGTATGAATGCTAAGCAGTACATCATGTCACTTCTAAATTTCTGGCAGAATAAATTGCATCATGGTGCTTTTTTTTCTTACAAACGGTGCCCAACTGACCCTACTATACTGTGCATGTGCAAAATTAAAAATATGAAATGCCAATAATTTGCCCATTACAACCTGTATATAAATAATCTAGTCAAAACACAGCACACAAGACCTGAAGATTGCATTTAAGCATGAAACAGACTAGCCACTGGGTGTTGAGGCCAATGTCAACTTTTATATTTACATATGCTCTGTCCCTGATCACTTTTACCCATGATTATAGTATACCTTAAAACTATATTTTTATCATATATATATATGTGTGTGTGTGTGTGTTAGGCAGGAAGTATTCATCCAAACAAATTTGATTAAAAATACAACAAGGAGATAGTATATTGTAGTGAATTTGATATATTTAATGTATATACATATATTCCATTCATAGGTCTTCTTTGCGGAACAGACCCTGAAAGGATGCTTCCCCAACCAGTACTGTTTTAACCTCTGTGGTGATAGAGAAATAAATAATTAAAAATAAATATACAAGAAAACCAAAATTTCACCATCTCTGAAAACAGACGGATAATAAAAATCGGCTGGCAAAGTAATAGTTTGGCCAACCAATTAGCTTTCACCACCAGGCTATGAGAAAAGAAATAAACAAATAACGACAAGGAGACCAAATACTCACCATCTTTAAAAAATGTTTGACTAACCAATCAGAAAGCTTTCGCAACCTGGATATAAGGCCGTGAGCCAATGAGAAGTGAGTGAACTTTTCAAAGATCAACATGTGTATATAAACACTAGAACTTCTTAATTACTGATGTTTCCAGCTCCACCCTGATCCGGAGTGGTAGCACCTGTTAGGGTTCCAGCTATGGGCAAATAGTTGACCCCCAAACTGGGGTCAAAATACTATGAAAGTGTAAAAATAGGTTTTAATACCAGCAATACATTTTTGTAAAAGGTTATTACCAGCAATGAATTTTTGAGGAAAAAAATATTACCAGCAATACTTTTTTCGAAAAAAAAAATACTACCAGTAATAAAAATCTTGTCAGCGTTAAATAACCCATTGAGGTTGATATGCCGTAAAACAAAATAAACCAAACCAATCTAAAGCAAATAATACATATTCTATTCATACGAATCTGTTCTAAAAATGTTGTCGGCATTAAATAACTCATTTTGTTTGCTATGACGTAAAACAAAATAAGCCAAACCAATGTGAACCAAAGAATACAAATTCTATTCATACGAATCTATCCTAAAAATGTCTGCATTAAATAACCCATTGAGGTTGATATGCCGTAAAACACAATAAACCAAACCAATCTAAAACAAAGAATACATATTCTATTCATACGAATCTATCCTAAAAATGTTGTCGACATTAAATAACCCATTGAGGTCGATATGCTGTTAAACAAACAAACCAAACCCAAACCAGAGCTGATAATTTTGTCCATTCTCCAATGTCGCGGTCACTGTAAAATACCCAGAGACAAAATATGACATTTGTACGACTAGTTAACGACGGCTAAAAAGTCTTTGCTACATTGAGAACAAACATACCTTCTTTGACCACTTCGTCAAGCGGCTGCTACTACATTTGGATACATATATATGTATAAATATATATTTATTTCCTACTGGAATCTGTTCTATCTCTCGTATCTACTTGAAACCTTGAAACTTCAGCTTTCACCGTTATTATATTGTAAATATATAAAAGATATAAAGATTCATTTTTGTATTTATCAACACACTGTGCATTCTCTTTTAATCATTCCACAAGGCCTATATATATCCAAATCAATTACACTAATATATGGTGGGAACGTCGTTGTAGGATAAACAGCACATCCATGACTGATAGCCATCATAACCACCATACCTCTTCAAGTCTAGAGGCAACTTATATCCTACATATCCTCGTAATATGCACCTATTTAGCATACCTTTATGTCCCCACAACAATCTAATTCAGTAACCCTCTACCTTGAATTACTCTTGGGCCTTGTCTTGAGTGAATAATAGTAAAAATATGTATAGCTTTTTCACTGAGTTAGACACCAACAGTAATAATATGGAACACTATATCCCTGTAGATTAAATAAAGGGCTCCTTTTGAAATTCCCTGGAGGACATCGAAAGAAGGCTGTAGAACACAACGACCAAAGCGTTGTAGTATTAACAACAAAAATGGGGGCATTAGCCAATTGTGAATAATGGTAACTCCTCATCACAGACATTTCTTCTTCTATGTGCTGTGTCCCTACATGATATTGGAGATCATGGTTGTCCACATTTTCCCGTCCTTTGTAGTTCTTAGTAAATATTGTCTTTTCGTCATCTCTCTTAAATCGTCTGATAAACATTTACACAAACTATTGAAAATGTTAATAATTAAAAAAAAAATATGGTGTCGATTTCCCGTTGTAAATTTTCGGAAATATCTAGAGGCTATTCGCTATTATCCACAAATTCCACTATCCGCTACAGTCGTAGATTCTATCTACCGCGAATAACGAGGTCCTACTTTATTCTAAGGGAATAATTTTGTTAACACTCGTCATGACACAGTGTTGATAACAGACACAGGAAGGAAACTACAAGTATTCCTACAGAAGGTAGTGAAGGAAAGCAAGAAGAATGGACTAAATATAAATTGCAAGCAGACAGGATGTATGGTTGTTAGTAAAAGGATGAGACCAACATTCAAATTACAAACTAAAGATACCAAAATCTTAAAAATTTTAAATATCTGGGAAATGTTTTAACAGAGGACCAAAAGACCGACACTGAAATCCGGAGACATATTGGGATAGCCAAAGGTGCCTTCTGAAAGCTAAGCAAAATATTAGGAAACAGGAAAATTTCTTTAGAAACAAAGAAAAGAGTACTGAGCTGTTACGTAATATCAGTCCGCTTATATGGCATTGTGTATCAATACAATTTCTAACACATTCTTAGGAGATAAATAGATTGATTCTTTTTTCTTTTAACTCAATTTAATGACTAGGGTTTTTCAGGAATCTTGTCTCAAGCCCACCTTTGAATAGACAAACATAAAATTTTGTTAGTGTTTTTACATAGCTGTAAAAGTAGGGTCCTTTGAAAGACTTAATATTGGTTATTGAGACGAATCTGTGGAAGCTAGTGACCGTTGGTGTATTCACATACAGCCGAACTTGGATGTCATCACAGCTGGTCCAGTGACGTGCAGAATTGCATTACCACAAGTGAATGTAGGACAATCTCCTAAAAGATGAAGAAGAGACTTGAAGCAACAGAAATGTGGTTCTACAGAAGGATGCGGACAATACTAAGCATGTGAGCAATGACAAAAGTTTTTGAGAAAATGGAAACAAGACATTTATACTATGAATGAGAGAGTTGAAATTTCTAGGCACATAATGAGGAAAGATGGCTTGGAAAATTTGATGCTCAAAGGTCAGAATGACGTCAAGCGGGACAGAGGAAAACAGCGCATAACCTATCTAGCGAGCTTTTATAAATGTTTGACATATCTGGGTTTAGGATAGATAACAAAAAGACAACATTTATTAAGAGCTGCAAAGGACAGGAAATTGTGGAGAACCATGATCGTCAACGCCTTGAAGGAATACGGCACATAGAAGAAGGTTGTTTTCCATGTAGAAAGAGAAATATTTGCAGCTGGAGGATTTCTTATACAAAGATACGTATTCGTGTGTGGGTGCGCAAACATCCGATATATTTTAAGTCCCCGACGTACGGAAACGTACACGTGTATGCATATGCACACAGGCATACCATGGCTATAAATCTCATCTCCCCAGGAATAAAGACAAACCTTCACATATTTCCTGCTCTATATTTATAAACTCGAAAGAAAGAAAGCAAGGCACGAATAATGTTCGTCTGAACGTTCAGAAAAAACAGAGGAACTCAAGGCTGGTGGCATTTTGCCTGGCAGTTAAGGCAAATAGTTCACTAATTAAAACTTCTTGGGATATTTCCAAATTTCCCCTTCTCATCTTCCTTGCTCGCCATGAAATATTTCACTTTATTTCCTCAGATAAAAAGTTGATTTTATTTAATTATGCGTGACACGCGGGGTATTTTGATAAATCGGAGATTCTTTACATTTATTTATTCATTACATTTGAGCATTAAACAATCATAGACAATGTAAAGATTATATATGGGCCAAGATATATATCTTCAACAGGTATGTGCACTTTTGGTTAAATTTGATGAATATTTATACAGGCTTCCTCCGTTGTGAGAAAGTAGAGCTTCCTATGAAACATTTCGTAAGCCGAAATGGCGTAAACCGAAGAAGCAATAATGAGCTTTTTAACCCGGTATACCGACTACACGAATTTAAGCGTTCTACTAGATTGGCACTTAGGTCTCATCGTTTTATTGTTAAACAAGCTAGACGCAACCACCACTTCTACTCTAACAGTTTCTTTTTCTTCTAGGTGCCATGGCTCTCCACAATTTCCTGTCCTTTGTAGCTCTTAGTAAATATTGTCTTTTCGCCATCTCTCCAAATTCCTGTTTTGACAACCATTTACATAATCTCCTGAGGTAGGATATGCATTGCCTTCGTTGTCTCTCTTGCCTTCAATATGTTCCGTGAGTGTCAAATTTTCCAAGCCCTCTTTCTTTATTATCTGCTCCAGAAATTTCAGCTGTCTCTTCCTGATGTTAAGAATGTGTGTCTTTTTTGTTTCCATTTTCCTTAAAACTTTATCGTTGCTCACATATTCAGTGAATAGTATTGTCAGCATCCTTCTATGAAACCACATTTTTGTTGCCTTAAGTCTTTTCTTCATCTGTGAGGAGATTGTCCAGGATTCACTGCCTTATAGGAAGATTGATATTAGATAACGGTTAAGTACTCTTTACTCTGTTTCAAAGGAAATGTTCCTGTTTCTTAATACTTCGTTCAGCTTCTGGAAGGCACTTTCACGACCCCAATACGCCTTTGGTTTTCGGTGTCGTACTTTCCGTCTTCTGTTAAAACACTTCGTAGATAATTAAATTGAACCTGCATTCGCAACAAGATTATTAATTGCTTTTAGTAATGTCTTTTCTTAACACTTTACTTTATTACTCTCGGTATACGAGACTAAGTCAAAATATAACATATCTTTAGGTTTATTACAGTGCCTTCTGCTCACTTGTGCCTACAGTTGGTAATATTGTAGTCGTGCGATCAAAATTTCAGCAGTTTTCTTGCTGCTGTTACAGTAAAAACATGGCCGCTCCGCTAGCAGTGAGCACCAAGAAGGAGCAAAGAACAATGATCTTAGTGTTTTTGATCAGAAACTGTGTCAGCGGCTGAAATCCACAGGAGGTTTTTAACACAATACGGCGACAGTGTACTATCGCATAGAAATGTGTATGAGTGGATCGAGAAGTTTAAAAGTTGCCGGACAAGCGTGACACACGAAGAAGTAGCAGGACGCCCATCAACCTCCACTACTGACGAGAAGTTCTGTTCTTGTCCAAATTGTTCTTAGTTTTGCGACAGCTGTCTTTGTGATGCTCTTGAAATCACTTCTGTTTTGGAACCCTCCTCGCTAATAATCGAGCCAAGATATTTGGATTGTCGCACAACGTTCCTGACCACTGGCCTTTATATTTTTGAACGCTTTTTCTCATTGTTCGTTATGAGTTTTTTTTTTTACATCCTTGAACACAACATGAATGACGCCCTTAGGGAACACCGGGACATAGTCAAGACGACGTAGATGGTCTAACTGAAAAAGCAAAGGAATTTGTCAGTCTGATGAAGAGCCTAATTGAAACATCCTCCTGATATTGCATGAATATTAATGCTAAAAAAGAAATAAGTGAGATTAATATTTAAATTTTATCTGTCTATATTTCTGAGATATTGTATTGTAATTATTTACATTATTATATTGTTCGGACTATTGTCCTCAACTTTATTGCCATATTCATGACGATGAGGAAAACCACGTCTTAAGTGTTTCTCGTTTCTTTTAATGACCAGCTGTAAAGTCTGTGACGTAGGATCTTCAAAGCAACCACCCACGACCAAAAGGTGAAAAATTAAAAAAATAAAACTTTCAGAAACAAGTCCAATGTTGGAAAGTTCTGATCGCAAGCTTATATAAAACAATCACAAAGGGTCTGTAATGTTATCGGTCTTGACCCGGCATCTCGACTTTAGTCATTACCTCACCTCAAGGCGTGGTTTTCCTCCTTGGTACCTCAACCTGAATTTAAGAATACTACTAGATTGGTAACTAGGTCAAATCGTTTTACTGTTTTAATACCTAAAATGTAGATGCAAGTTCTATTCTAATAATTTCTTTTTTCGCACTTCTCACCCGTGGAACTGCAATCTCTTCCTGTTTTGCTTTCCTCCCACCTACAATCTTCAAAACTTTAAATGCAACGTCAATTGCTATCTTGTTTCTTTATTCTTTTATTGTGCTTTCTCCGCATAAAGACTTTTTATACTCTTCCACTCCCCGTAACCCATTGCATCTTAGTGGTATTATCGCCTTGTTTGGAGATGAAATGATTAAAAAAAAGTTAGAATGACTATGGAGTTTGTGTGCCACCTCTTAAGGAGTAGTTTCAAGCCACCCGTGAGCAAGTTGCGAGAGATAGCTAGAGGGGCGCTATGAGAGAGTCGGACTCCTCGCTGGTTGGATGGAAAAGCTGATCCACTAGTTTGTCATTACAGTAGCAGAAGTTGTCGTCTATTTACTCATTCCAGACCGTGTAAGAGAATCCCCGAAAAAAAACAAACAAAACAAAAATACAACAACAAAATAACCAAATATTCTAGAAACAGGATACACGTCTTCATTTCTTACATTGGCGTTAATTACTACTTTTTTTTATTTCCCTGTGAACGTACAGCGGTCCTTTCCAAGTTATTTGCGCACAACAACGCCATTGAGAATAGAGTCTCAACGTGAGGTTTTATGTCTGGTCGGTGAGAGATTGAGAGAGAGAGGGACTATATTTTTTTAATTGGATATTTCCCACTGCCGTAACGTAGATTTCCTGTGATCTTTCTATAAATACTTTCCTGGTAATTGTTTTGAATAACTTTCCTCTGTTGGCCCCTTTTATTTCTGTCCCCTGTTTTCTTTGGTTTAATTACCCATCTCCTCCCTCGTTAGGTGGACAGTGATGTCAATTCTCTGGTGGATGCGGGGCATCTTTCGTTTCGTATGTGATTTTTGTATTTGTTGTTGTGTTTTAATGAGTGAGTGGTTGAGATGAATGAGTGTCTTATATTATTAAAGTCTCGCATTGATTTCGTCCAGTGAACTGATGTTTCTGCCACAGTTAAGGATTGGAGAGGGGGGTTATTACTAACACTATTTTGTATAGTTTTTTGTTTATTTTTGTAAATATTCATTGGGTTTAGATTTTTAAATTGTTATTTGTTATATTCCATGCTAAGGGAATAAATACGTAACACCAGGTGGATAATAGAAGAAAGGTTCATTGTACACAACCAGTACAAATGAAATACGGTACAGTTATACACACAGGTCAATCTAGTAGTGAGTGCCACTAATTGGAAGGTCGGACGTGCTTGCGTCTTCTCGCTCTCCCTCTTCCCCGAGTCTTTCGTAGACAGTTGATTTTATAGGTACTTATTACCTATAGTGTAATCATTCACGGGGGTGACTGGTTATTCCATTACATCATTATTTTATCCCCCACAGACAATGAATTGTACATGTGGGGATTAGTTAGGACTTTCCTAGAGACAATGAGGTATTATGGTGGATGCAGTAAGAAAGCTGAGTAAGAACGCGTTGTTTTGGTGTTAGGAATATTGTGGTATGTTTGGGTCAGTGTTTGTGTCTAGTTAGGTTTAATGTTAGCTTCCACTTCCCTCTTTTGGCCATACAAATAAATATCACTTTCCTCTATGGTACCTAGACTTTATGAATTTAAGTGCAGTACTAGATTGGCACTAAGGTCTCATCATTTATAAGTGAAATGGCTAGATCAATGGTTCCCAACCAATTTTGGGCCATGCACTATTTTGGTATTTCTAAAATTCTGGTGACCGCCCCCCTGTATTATTTAATACTTACATGTATGCCAGTTACGCATATACATACATACATGCATTCATACACAGAAAATATTTTTATGTATGCATACTGTATATGCATTGTATGTATTAACATACATTAACATTAACACTCTCACTCAGATATACTAGAAAATAGTTCACTGTTAATAACTCATTCTCGAATTGCCTCCTTATTCTGTTGATATAATAATCCAAAGGGTGCACATCCTACGCATACCCCACCAAAATATTACCACGCCCCACCGGTGGCGCATGCGCACCATGTTGGGAAACATTAGGCGAGATGTAGCTGTAAGTTCTATGCTAATAATTTCTTCCATTGCACTTCCCGCTTGTGGGGCTCTCTTCTGGCTTCTTGGTCCCCTGTTTATTTTTATCTTTAAAAATTTAAAAGCAATATCAATCGATATCTTCTGTCTTCTTAATTCTTGTCCTTTTATTGTCTTCTCTCTCGTATTCTCTAACACTCATTAACCTCTTGCGTCTTAGTGGCTTTATTGCTTTTCTTGGGGCGAAATGGTTAAAAAAAGAAAGAAAAAGAAATTCTGCGTAAATTGAAGAGTGTCTTACTTTTCACCATTAAATATTGCAATTAAGTGGGCTGCGCATGCGCGTGTTTTCGCACACGCACGCGCGCACGCACGTGCACACACGCATATACAGAATGTATCGTACCTATATGTACATAGACATGGAGTATTTTGTTCAACGCGTGCACAACTCTTTCTGTCTTTTCTCGTGGAGGAGTTGCATTTCCATTACCGCCTTCCATCTTCAGACGCCGTCGACGCTACTTTGAACCCAGAGATGATAGCATCACCGATAAGGAATGTTACTCATTTCTTCCACCTATTCTTCATCTTGCTGTTGTTGTTTTTTCGTCCGCTCCCCAACCTCTCACCAATATCATAGCATTACCACAGTTGCTCCAATCGACAGACATACATTCAATCGGCACATTTTGCCAACTGACAGTACAGCCCTCGCGAACTCAAACGTTTTCAGGAATGCACCAAACAAGTCTGCGGCGTTATTTTTGGGACAACGACGGTAGTATCGACGGCACAGGTAGTCGCAAAATACAGTCAGCTTCCTAGTTGACATTACCTGACATTTTCAACTGAGCTGTTACTGTTCCTTGCGTATAGAGCTCAGTAGGTACAACTATGGCCAAATAGCTGAAAAACATGATTTTTCTTTCATCTTGATTCAGGTTTGTTCACATGTTTGCACAAACTTACACTAAAGTGAAAAAAAAAGTTAGTTAAAGCAGTACAACAACCAGACTCGGTTTACCGTATCTCTTCAGCAGTGTGATGACTAAACTCTACTTTTTGTGTCCAGCCTCAGATTGGCTGTTAAACCTGGAACAATATCTTTGTGGTAAAGAAGGCCCTCAATTGATCATGAAGGTACACACACACCAGTCCGTACCTTAAAACTTTTACAAACCAACTGGCTCCTAGTGAAATCAAATTTGACTTGAAAACTTGCTTCCTCACCAAAATCATGTGGACCAATCGTGGGTCATTCAGTGTGACACCGAAATATAGCAATAATATTGAGGTCACACGGTAACTGACTTAATTGCCGAACGTCAACACAATCGATTAACACTCGACATAAACACTGAAATGAAAAAAAAAAAAAAAAGTAAAAAGAAGTTAGTTACAATTATATATAAAAAAAGATTCCTTTTTCCTCAGCAGCATCTAATTCTATCACTAAATGATACACTACAGCAATTTCTCACTTAACGACATACCTGTTCAACAACCCCGGAGTTACGACCAGTTGGAAAATCTCACAAGTTGAAAAAAAAAAAAAATAATATATACCAGGGTATTCAGAATTTATTTTTTGTAACTTTGGTAATTTTTAAAAATAAATGTTTATATTTTTTTACACGTAGAATGCCTGAAATGGTGGCTGGCTACAAGTTATTAATTAACTCCTTTTCTTCCCATCAATCTAATTCATATCACTAAATGATAAATTGCTTTCAGAGTATATGTTAAGTTGGCTGATTTTAAGAAACTTACCTATTTTTAGGTTATTAAATTTTTGACTTAGAACAACAAGGGTCAGAAAATTGTGGCGAGCTATATATGGCCACGTCCGGAATATAACCACGGCATTATACGACGGTAAGTAAAAAATTATCATTAAAAAAATTAACCATAACATATCTTTAGGTTTAGTACACTGATTTCAGACGTGCTTATAGTTGGACGCTCTGCTAGCAGTGTGCACCAAGGAGTAACAAAGAGCATTGATCTCATTTCTCGAGTCGAAAGCTGTGTCAGGGGCTAAAATTCATTGGAGGCTTCTAATAGCATCAGTGGACAGCCGTGGAAAGTTTAAAAATGGCCGAGTGACGCACGAAGGAGGAGCAGGACGGGCGTCAACCTCCATGAGGTATCACTGCTCTTTGTGCACACTGCTAGCGGAGCGACCATGTTTACATTGTAACAACAACAAGAAAACTGGAGCGATCAAGCTCAAACTTCGATCACGTGACCACAATAGTACCAACTGTAAGCACGCATGAACAGAAGACAGTATGACACATATATCATGGCGAAAGTGCGGATAATTTTTGTACTTACCCTCGTAAAAGAAGATGTCTTCATGGCTGCGTTGTGCGGTGTGGTTTAAGGATAACGTCTGGAAATGAGAAAGAGCCGAGTTCGAATTCCAGTCAGGCTCATTACAATCACTTACGCGCAAGTATTCTTAGGTATGAATCCATGTCTACTCCCTCCAGGCTATGGGTTGAATAGCAGAACAGACTGTGTCTTATAGCTTTGGTTGGCAATCAGTCTATCACGGAAAGAAACTGCAACCTACTGCAAGAAAATCTGTCTAGTCAGTCATGAATCGAAAGAAACATGATCGCCAAAGCGAGTATCTTGTGTGGCATTTTACTGACTGACTTCTTGGCTGGACTGCTAGACATTGTTAAACGTTCATAAAGCAGGTGTCTATGTACTTTTTAGGGTACCGTTTATACCCAACAGAAAGTAAACTAAACATATAGGTAAGTTACTAATCAACAGCTTGCGTCATATTCGCCGTCTTGTTTTACAAGTCTAAATTGCAAATGAATCAACAAAAAAGAATGTTTGAAATTACTTGAAACACTGTTTTTTTCATCTCTCTACTGGTTTAAGCAGAAGTAAACGTATTTATTG
This sequence comes from Acanthosepion pharaonis, assembly GCA_903632075.3. Lineage (NCBI taxonomy): Eukaryota > Metazoa > Mollusca > Cephalopoda > Sepiida > Sepiidae > Acanthosepion > Acanthosepion pharaonis. The sequence continues at coordinate 1,425,003 of CAHIKZ030002622.1, forward strand.
AAAATCCAATCTGGACAGTTTTGGCTATCTTCCCAGATAATTATAATTATATGCTTGGTGAATTCTGTTACTATCAATTGTTCATTTATTTCCACTCACTAACGAACGATGGTCAGTTGATGTAAAAAGCGTCCAGTGATTCAAAAGCTACTCTTGGCATCTCACTTACCGATTACCAAATAATGACTCCGTTGTTGGTAAAAGTTTCTTTTAGATAAAAGCAGGTCTTTAAATTCCGGGATCTTAAAGGTAAGTATTTGTCATTGAAGAGTTCTGAAATGATGAAGGCTCATTGAATGGAAATTTAATCTGAAGGCAAATCTAGAATCTGATATCCAAATCACGTCCATTTATTTTTAATTACAGGGTTCATTTGGATGAAATTTAGTGATTAATTGAATTAGTAAATAGAAAATGAGAACTCTTATATTACGCCTTTTGTTCTTCTCTGAAGAAGCTCTTTCAAAGGGCAAAAACGCATAAAAAGTTCTCTTTTGTCATCGATTTTTTTTTCATTTAACGATCCACTCATAGATTTGTAGATAATATCTCTCGTGAAATTTAGTCTGAAGGCAAATCTAATAGTTAAAAAAACATGATATTAAATTACACGGTGAATTTGGATGACATGAAATCTGAGGCAAATTGAGAGTTTGAAAGTAAAATCATGAATATTTTAAATGGCATGGACAAATTTATTTTAATATTTTTTTTTTACATAACACGAAGCCCAAGAACCACTCAAGGTAGAGGTTTACTGAATGAGCTTGTTTGAAGGACGTACGAGGAGGAGGTAAGAAATGTAGATTATTAGATTATGACGATATATAGGATAGATAACGGTTGTTTTTAGGCTTGACAAGTTTAAGATTGTTGTGATCGGGGAAGTAATTTTTTCCCATTTTGGCATTTAACTGCCTATTAGTCTGATAGATATGTATATAATATTGTTGTGGAGTGATTTTACAGTGGAGACTTGTATTTGTACTAAATCGGTCCTAAAATAGGTTCGACGTACAAAACGAAACTTGATATAATAGGTATTACGCAGAGTAATCTAGTTGTGGCCGCTGATACTTTCGTATTCGACTAACTGTCGTCCGACATCGACTGACTGACTCACTGACTGACTGACGATATTCAGTCACCCCTCTCGAGGGTGTCATGTGGCACAAGGCCTTTTTAACGTGGGCATTCCGAATATAGATTACGATAAAATGCAGGATAGATAAAGGTTGGCTCTAGACTTGACAAGGTTAAGATTGTAGTGGTTGGGGAAGCAATCTCCCGGGTTTCGGTTCCACAAAGCACTGCTGTTGAAAAGCAGCTGCCCGAATGGAACTTTCTCCATACCAGTGGGATGCGTAGGCAATGAAGACGATTCGACCCTGTATACGTGACATGGCAGGTCTTAGCCGCGAAGGTTAGAACTGGTAGAAATAAGGAATATAGTTCATCTGAACATTTTCCGTGGAAATAGCGATGGAGCAGCGAGAGGCTCGCGGCATTTTCTTTCTATGTGAAAGGGATTGTAGAGTGGAAAATAATTCATCGCCTACATGGCTGCGTAGACGCTTTTGAACTCGGTCAAGGCTGGAACGAGAGGATCGGGCAGCCCGAGTTCAGATATTACAGTAATAATCCAATTTCTTTTGTTCGATCTGGCTCTTGTAAAGATTGTGGATGACAAGAGGAGTCAGATACCTTCTAGAGCGGCACAAGAATCCGACCATTTTTCCAGCATCTTTAAAAATGGATCATATATACAGGGTGTGGCAGAAATATCTCCCTCACGAATAATAAACTTAATATAAAACCCCGAAGTATAGGTTGTATCGCCGTGGATGAAAAGCTAATAAACTTGTTTTGCAAACCATTACTACCGTAGTAATACTGATCCCCACAGAGGATTAGTATATTATTTTATAATGTATACTAATGTGGCTTAATACAGGGTGCAGCAGAAATACCTCCCACCTAATACTAAAACATTAGTGGCGATGGTGTCTTTATCTAGATAATGTCTTACCATTATGTGCGAAATATTTTTGTCGCACCCTGAATATATACACACAGGTTTTTTGTTGTTGTTTTGTCTTCTTCTTCGTGTTACATTTGTTTGGTATAAATGCTAGTTACCTCCGTCTTTCATTTGCATTCTGGTCACCTGAAGATCACAAGTGTGTGAAACTTTAGTAGAGACTGAAACTGCCATGATGATGTTATGAAGCATTTTTTTGCTCTGTCTAGATAGTCTATGCTTTGAGCACTTTAATTTACTGTGTAGTTAGCTGTTTGCCTTTTGATCTTTTTTTCTTTCTTTTTTCTTTTACTTGTTTGGGATTTTTTTCTTAACTAAAGTTTTAGGTCTTTTGGCAAGTTGTCTGTTGGTTGCACCAACATTGTTGGATTTTTGTTTTATACATATATATATATATATATATATATATATATATATATGTGTGTGTGTGTGTGTGTGTGTGTGTGTGTGTGATAAAAGGTTTTTTTGTTTATATTATAATTTTAAACCATTTCTGACTGTTTCGCTAGTCTTCACTTAATCACTTACTAATTAAAAAAACAACTCTGTCTATGGTCAAGTCAAGAAAATTTTATATACATAGTGACCCTCCATTATCTGCGTCTTTGTTCTTGTTGATTTCAACTATCCGCTCCTCGACCAAAATAAAAATAAATAATGAAACATAAGCAATTAATAAGTTTTACATAATATATAATACCTCCCACTTATACATCCCATGTAAGACATTAGTGGCAATGATGTCTTCATCTAACTAATGTCTAACCATTAAATGGGAGGGATTTCTGCCACACTCAGTACTTTTAAAATTAATTAAAATTACACAAGGCTGGATGCACGGTGGTGTAAAGGATAGTGGCTGGGATAAGAAATCGGAGAGCTGTGTTCGAATTCCTGTCGGGTTTGTTACATTCACTCACGCACAAATTCCTTTAGGTATGGTATGAATCTGTCTCCATCTCCATCTCTTTTCTCCCCATATATGGATAAATAGTAAAACAGACTGGGTAGTGGGAAGCATATGTGAACGGTATTTCTGCCACACCCTTTATGAATTTCACTTAAGATCTAGGTTTAATTTGTGTCGCAGCAGACATTCAAAGTAAACAGTCTCTTTGAGAGTGTAACCTTTCGTTATGACGGAATAGAATTCAGGGTCTGCTCGGTGATAGTGAAAATGTTGAATTTATTTTAAGTGGTAAATCCTTCGATGTGCATGACCAACAGAGGAAAGGACGAGAAGATGGTGACTTAATAATAAAGATCACGTTTTATTCTTCTTGTTCACAGACATATCATGTTGAAACACCGTTTCTCGCCCAATCACAAAAGTTAAGCAACGTTGAACCTGGTCAGTACCTAGATGGGTGCCGATTAGGGAATACCAGGTACTGTAGGCGTTGATGTGCGGGTGGTGTAATGGATAAAAAGACTCGGAATTTGGAAATCGGAGAGCCGTATTCCAATTCCAGTCGAGTTCGTTATATTCACTCACGTGCAAATAACCTTGGAAAAGCTATGAATCCCCATCTCATCCCACTTATGGATTAAATAGTTAGACTTGTATCAGAAAATCATTATTATCGCCAAAAAAATTCTTACAATTCAAAAATATGTTTCGGCTTAAAATAACGCGAAAAAGGTTGATAAGCCGTAAAAAACAAATCAAATCAACCTTCTTTTATGTGCCGTTTCTCTTCAGGATGTGGTTGATCATAGCTTTCCACAATTTCTTATCCTTTGCAATTCTTAGTAAAGTGCGTTTTTGCTATCTCTTCTAATCTATGTTCTCCCAACCGTTTACACAAGCTTGTTAGGTAGATTATTCGCTGCTTTTCTCTGTTTTCCCTTCCATATGTCCTGTGAGTGTCATATTTTCCAAACTCTCTTTTCTCTCTTTTCTGCTTTAACCTAGGGAAGGTTACTGAATAAAATAATCAAACGAAGGTTGGTAATGAACAATAATACTTTGGACAAGAACGATATATATAAGATTCGCCAGCGGCGCGTAGAAGTAGTCAACTGCTAGAAGTGAGCCAGGTAAATTCCACAATGAATCCCCAACTGCAGGATAACTACTAACTGCCCCACGCGGTCAAATTTGGCACAAGGCTGAATTTAATATGGGGTATCCGAGCACGTAGGCTCGGACAAAAAATCCCCGTAAACCCCGTTTAAAACGAGGTCGGGTAGTTGTGTCACAAGACGAGACTCTGCCCTTCGGCATAGCCACGTCTGGGGATCCTCTCTGCCTGGAGGCAGAGAGTTTGACCAGCACAGCTGGAGACGAATCTCCAACTGTAGACCAACATCCAGTATTTACTACTGTATTTATGTGAATCAGGACATACCCATTATTGTTCGTAAGTGTGCTGCAACAGTACCCTAGAAATTTCAATTGCTTTTCTGATTCTAAGTATGTGTTCATTTGTTTCCATTTTCTCTAAAACTTTGTCGTTACTCACGTGTTTAATCCATTGTATTCTCAGCATCTTTCTGTAGAACCATATTTCCGTTGCTTCCAGTTTTCTCTTCATCTGTGGACAGAATGTTCAAGATTCATTACCATATACAAGGATGGATATCAATTAGAAAACCAGCACCTTTTTTCTTTCTTTCTAACGGAATATTTCTGTACTTTACTTAGATTTTGAAATGCATCTTGTTTGGATCTCGGTGTCACAAATTCCATTCTCTTTTAAAACACTTCTTAGGTATTTAAATTTTTGTACTTGTTAATTGTTATGGGATTTTACCCATAATAACGTAATGGACTATTCCATACGTAATAAATACTGCACTTCAAGAGGAAGCAGGGAGTTCAGACTGAACTCCCTGCTTCCTCTTGAGGTGCAGTTTGGCTGATCGGCTGATCGGTTGAACTCTCTGCCTTCGGGCGGGGAGGAACCCGATCGAGGCTACGCCGAAGGGCGGAGTCTCTTTTGGGGAGGTAAACCGACCCTGAACCCGTTTATACGGGTTTTAAAAGGGCATATTTTTGGCCGAGCCCACGGGCTCGGAGATCTCACGGGCTCGGCGATCCCACGTTAAACCGGCCTTGTGCCACATGATGCCCTCGTGGGGGGGGGGGTGACTAAATACTGTTCAGTATGAAGTCTGGAGTGAGGTCCGTCAGAAGTCCGTCAGGAGTCCGTCAGGAGTCAGTCAGAGCGAGCGAGTCAGTCAGTTGAGTCAGAAGCAGTCCGAAACAGAGTTGCGTTCAGACAAGCCTGATTGTTCGTACTAACACTTTCTACTTCTCTGTATATATTTCTGTTTGTAATATATCTGTGTTATTCCATATACATGTTCGAGTTCTTCTTTATTGGTTCTACCTTGGAATATCACCGTGGTACAAGGAACCGGACCATAACATTAATTTTGGTATTTCCAATTTGTAAGTCGCATGTTGGACTGTTTCTTTTGCTGACAACTATACATTCTGTTTTTTTTTTTCTTACAATTGATGTTTATTTCTTTTTTTCTTGTTTTTTTTTTACTTCCTTCTGTAGCATTCCTACAATTTTCCTTCTGTGTCTAATATCAACGCTCTGTCATATGCATATCTTATATTGGTAAGATTGTGGCGACCTATAATGAATCATGGTGGGGTTTCCATTTCTCTCAGGCTTGCTTTAAAAGATGTAAAAGCTGAATAAATCTGGTGAGAAGAAGCATCCTTGTCTTACACCCCTTCCTATTTTTGCATATTTACTGAATTCATTTTCTATCCATATGCAGGCAGTCTGTTCCCGGTATAGTATCCTTTCCAAATAAATCAAGTTTACTTAGCAGTTTTAAGCAGTTTTTGTAAAATACTTTATCAAATACTGTTGCATAATGTATAGAACAAGGTAATACATCCTTTTGCATTTGTATTGCTCTGAGCATAAATATTGTGTTCTTGTTCTAGTGTTTTTAATAAAACCTTACTTTTTAAATAATTTACCTCATTTAATTTTAGATCAGTAAATCTGTGTGTACAAATATGCTTGTTAATTGGTATACAAAGCAATAATGCACTTTGGCTCATCAAAGCTTGTCTCGTTGCTTTACCTGACATGCAAATCTAGATTTTGTTCAATGATTGCAGCTTCATAGTCTTTATTCTCATTGTGACAATGTTTGCTGTTAGAAATGCATCCAAATTCAGGATCCTTGTTTTTTCATTTTTATTTTTGAGAATGCTTTCCATTTTCTTCCTGTCAACTCAATTCATGTCAAATTTCATTTTACTGCATTAAAGACCTGCAAATCTCGATTTTGTTCAATGATTGCAGCTTCACAGTCTTCATTCTCATTGTGACAATGTTTGCTGTTAGAAATGCATCCAAATTCAGGATCCTTGCTTTTTTCATTTTTATTTTTGAGAATGCTTTCCATTTTCTTCCTGTCAACTCAATTCATGTCAAATTTCATTTTACTGCATTAAAGACCTGCAAATCTCGATTTTGTTCAATGATTGCAGCTTCACAGTCTTCATTCTCATTGTGACAATGTTTGCTGTTAGAAATGCATCCAAATTCAGGATCCTTGCTTTTTTCATTTCTTGTTTTCCTTTTGTAAGATCCCTTCAGTTTCTTTTCTGTGTCTGATATCAACACTCTTGTCATATGCATATTTTGGCAAGATTATGGCGACCTATAATGAATCATGGTAGGGTTTCTATTTCTCCCAGGATTGCTTCACTGTAAAGGCTGAATAAGTCTGGTGAGAAGACACATCCTTGTCTTACACCCCTTACTTTTTTTACATATTTACTGAATTTATTTTCTATCCGTTAACAGGTGGTCTGTTCCTAATATAAATTCTGGATTATTCTAATATCGTTCCCAAATAAATAAAGTTTAACTAGCAGTTTTAAGCAGTTCTTACATATAGTTCTGTGACATTTTATTAAATACTTTTGCATAATACATAAAACATCTTTTTGCATTTGTATTGCTTTATCTGGTATCATCCTGAGCATAAATATGACATTCCTTGTTCCAGTGTCTCACGAACGAGTGTGTCGTTAAATCAGAATTCAGTTCTTAGTCAATCGTTTAGAGTGTATTAAAATAGTGGCAAAATTCTAACCGTAGTACTGTTTATTTTTTTTCAAACTTGTTCAACCCCTGGAATCGTATTTAACAGGACCGGATTTAGCCCTTACGAGGCTCCCTGGTTAATAGACTTCTGGGGCCCCTTCATTACCTATGTTCGCCTCACGTGTCTATAAAAAAGATATATTTTTACATGATGCTTTATTTGGTGTGAAACATGAAACACTTCAACTAAAAAGATACATAAAAAATCTACATGTATATAAAAAAGATGCATCAAAATCTAAATGGGCCACCTAAAACGGTCCCCATAGAAATTGAAAGACCCACTCTAACTAGAGGGGCTTAATACTCTAAATTGTTTCAAAATAATTCAAAGGCGGCTCATCTGAAAATAAACAAATCTCATCTGTTTTTATATCTTTTCTTTGTATTTTTATCACGAGCCCAAGACTAGAAGTCTCTTGGACGTCCTTAGTGGCATCTGGGCTGTAACCCATATGCAAATCCGGCACTGGTTATAGGCGCTATTTGAGTCTCTGAAACGACAAACATATTCTTTCTCTTTCTCTGTTTCCTCTTGTTTCCAGATAAAGAACGCTGTCGCCAGGGCGTGTTCGCTTCTTTGGTCCTCTGTTGACTGAACTTTCACATACAAGCACTTACACACACGCAAATACACGTTTCTCACCCAAACGAATAAGCACATTCTTATAGCTAGTTTTAACGTCTTTTTGTTTGATTTCTATTGTATATACATGTAATTCCTTTTGTTAATAAAATGCATTAATTGTCGTTTGTTTTGTGTTATCTAATTTTGCCCGGACTCTCATGAGTCCACCAATATTGTTTGCGGGACAAATCTTCCAGGAGCCCATATATATTTACTGTGGGGTTACAAAAGACGATTATCTTCCTTTTGTGAAGATAAATCACATAGATCACGAGACAGCCGCTTAGTGACGTCTCTTCATACAATGACGAGAGTGGCCAGTCATTCAGTTTGTTCACAGAAGCCAAACCAAGTGGTTATTTTTTTAGCTTGGGTCAAAGAGTCTGGGCTGAGGTCAAATCTGCTCCCTCCAGCAAATGCTACAGTTTACAAGTCCATCGTTCCGTTTCCCTTTGGAAATATATCTTTCCCAGATATAGAAAGAAAATCCGGCTCGCAGTCCTCAATTTGGGAAAACCCAAGACTCTCTGTTTCCTCTTCGAGGAATATGTTATCGCCTGGGACATAGTAGATGAATCTGACCCATTTGATTCTGGAGTCCTAAACATGTCTTCTCCAGAAACAGAAGAATCTTCATATTATATGTAAGACCCATTTTTTTTTGTTTCTCCTTACACTCTGATCGCTGTGTGATATATTATTATATATTATATATGTGATATATTATTCTCCGCGTGGGACACGTGTATATATGTATACATAATTTTGTGTATGTCTTAGTGGTATAAGCAAAAACGATGATAATTTGCTGGCTACTACTATCGAGCGAACAGGGAAATCGTCTTCTATTTAATCCTATGGCATTCTTCTGGGAGTGTCTTCTCACGAAAACTGACTTTCCCAGGCACCATAGCTCGGGATTCAGGGTTGGGTATTGGGGATTTGAGAACAGCAATGCAGGAGCGAACAGTGTGGAAAGGATTGTCAATGGAGTTCCGAGGAACCACGGGGAGGTTGAAGGATGATGATGATGAGTGGTATAAAATATCTCTGAGAACAAAGTATGTTTGTAATTCCGTTTTTTTTCAGCCTTTCCCTTTCGTCAGTGAATTATGGATATAATAATGCCCATAATGGGTGAAATGCAAATGGGAATGACATCATTCGTCGCTAGCTTTCTCTTGTTATATTAATATAAATCGTCCACCCAGCTCGCCAACAAAGGAGGCGAATTTCGAAACGCATGCGTTATTTCATATGAGGAATCTCCGAAAATCATCAAAAATTATTAATTTTGATTTATATTGCTTGAACGGGTGGTAGAAAGGTAGATAAAAGGACTAACCATCAACTGCAAGAAGATAAAAATATGATCATCAGTAAGAAAAAAAAGCCCAAGATGAGAGTTAAGAATTACGAATTGTAGATGTCAACATCAAGGAATTACAGAAGATTAAATATATTTAAGAGTTTTGACAAAGGATCGAAAATGTGACACTGAAATCCGAGGTACGCATTAGACGAGCGAAAGATGCATTCCAAAAGTTAAGCAAAGTACTGAGAAACAGAAATAGATGAGTGGTATATAAGTCTCTCTGAGAACAATGTGTGATTGTCATTCCGTTTACTTCAGCCATTCCCTTCCGTCCGTGAATTGCAGTGTTATTATATCATGGATAAGATAATGCCCATAATGGGTGAAATGCAATGGGAGAATAAATCATTCTTTCCTAGCTTTCTGTTGTTATATTAGTATGAATCGTCCACCCAGCTCGCCAACAAAAGAGGTGAATCCCGAAACGCATGCGTTATTTCATATGAGAAATCACCGAAAATCATCAACAATTATTAACTTTTGACTTGTATGGCTTTCATCTAATGTTTCTATGTGATTGTTAATACTGCATTTCATAATACAATTCAAGATAATATTGCTGCAACGGTTAGGGTTAGTGCCAATAAAGCAAGTGAAATAATATGACAGAAATACTTGTCATGAATTAATAATCATGGACAATGCTTCATTTTAATAAATTTTAAGGTACTATTATTACTATTAGTAAGACTATTGAATATGCACGTAACGTATTATCAGCGGGAAAAGTGGGATCGGTGTGTCAATTTCAAATTCCAACCGAGTTCGTCGCGTTCGCTTTCTCAGAAATATTCTTGGAAAGGTATGAATCCACGTCTTCTCATTCCATCCCAGCTAGGGGTTAATAGCAGCACAGATTAGATTCTCTAACACTGGTTGGCAATCAGTCTTGGAGAAAGACAACTCTTGGGTGTGGCAATAGTAACTTCACCCATAAAAACAAACTTGCTACAGGAACCACCGCAGTAACACCTAGCATGGTGAGTCGGTGCTCCTATACTTCCCAGCGGAGTCTACAAGGTTTACATTCTTCTTCTTCAAGACGTTGGCGAATATAGCTCTTCACAATTTCCTGTCCTTTGTAGCGCATAGTAAATTATGTTTTTTTATTCTCTTAATCCCTTTTCTGCCATTCATGTGCACAAGCTCGTTAAGTAGGTTACGAACTGTTTCCTCTATCCCTCTTGCTTTTAATATGCCCTGTGAGTTTCAAATTCTCTAAGTCATCTTTCCTCATTATGTGTTCTAGAAATTTCAACTATCTCTCTCTGATGTTAAATATAAGTGTCCTTTTTATTTCCCTTGCTCGAATAACATATATACTGGAAAATAAAATAAATGCAAATTAAAAATCAGAGATACCAAAATTAAGCATGTACTAAAATTTAAATATCTTGGAAGTATTCTAACAGAGAAGAGAAAATGCGACAGTGAAATCCGATGACGCATTGGGAAGCTAAGCAAAGTATTAAGAGACATAAAACTTCGTTAGAAACAAAGAAAAGCTTGATGACCTGTTACGTGATATCTGTCCCCCCCATATGGTAGTGAATGCTGGACAATCTTGTGAAGAACATAGGGAAGAGACTTAAGGCAACAGAAATGTGGTTCTACAGAAAAAATTCTTAGGATACCATGGACCGAATATATGAAAAATGACGAGGTTTTAGAGAAAATGGAAACAAAAAGGAAACTTATACTTAACATCTTTTTGTAATGTCAACGAATACTCTTTGTAGTAGAGACTTTGTAATCGCAGATACAACTATAGTACGCTGTTGAACAATACTAGTGTCAGACGCCTCCGAATAACATTCGCACTAATAGTACTTGCTCGATAATACTCGGCCAAAAGAGAAATAGTATAGTGAATACAGAATAGTGAATACAGGAATAGAAATGCAGATCCGAATAGTAATAGAGGATAGGATAGACGAATAGAAATAGACAGATCCGAATAGTAATAGAGGATAGAGAAGAAATGCAGATCCGAATAGTAATAGAGGATAGACTAGAAATGCAGATCCGAATAGTAATAGAGGATAGAGGAGAAATGCAGATCCGAATAGTAATAGAGGATAGAGGAGAAATGCAGATCCGAATAGTAATAGAGGATAGACTAGAAATGCAAATCCGAATAGTAATAGAAATGGAATAGTAATAGAGGATAGAGGAGAAATGCAGATCCGAATAGTAATAGGAGGATAGATCGAATAGTAATAGAAATGCTAGAAATGCAGATCCGAATAGTAATAGAGGATAGAGGATAGACTAGAAATGCAAATCCGAATAGTAATAGAGGATAGAGGAGAAATGCAGATCCGAATAGTAATAGAGGATAGACTAGAAATGCAGATCCGAATAGTAATAGAGGATAGAGGAGAAATGAAGATCCGAATAGTAATAGAGGATAGAGGAGAAATAGTGATCAATTAGATACATGCTAGCTCCCATATATGCGTTTCCTCTATGGTCACGTGTTCTACTTCTAATTCAATAATGGGATTGCCTGTGTTTGCTCACTGGCGATCTCTATTCAAATTCGGCAGCGACGATTTATTCCTATATAACATATCAGAACGGGACAGTTGAAATTTCTGGGGAACATGGGCTTGAAAAATCTGAGACGCACAAAGAAGAAAGAAGGCAAGAGGGAAAAAAAGGAAAACTGGGTATAACATACCTGAGGAAATTAAGTAAATACCTTTACGTGATAATACCATTGGGAAAGGTATGAATCCTCTTCTTCCTCAACTATGGGTAAATAGCAGGACAGACCGGGTTTTGTAGCCTTGGATGGCAACTGGTCTACCGCAGAAAGAAATGGCAACCTAATGCGTGAAAAATCTGCATTGTCAGTCATGTATCGAAAGATACATGATCGCCTACGCGTGTATCACGCATGGCATATAACTTATCTATCTATCTCGGTGTGTTTACATCTTTTAATCTATCTGATTCTGTTCACATCTATCTATCTATCTATCTATCTATCTATCTATCTATCTATCTATCTATCTATCTAATTCATTACATTCACTTAGGTGCTAATACCCATGGGAAAAGTATGGATTCTTTTCTCTCCCAGCTATGGGTAAATAGCAGGAGAGACCGGGTTCTGTAGCCTTGGATGGCAACTGGTCTACCGCAAAAAGAGATGGCAGCCTACTGCAGGAAAAAAATCTGCCTCGTCAGTCATGTATCGAAAGATACATGATCGCTTACGCGTGTATCACGCTTGGCACATAACTGACTGACTGATGGCGGATCAGGGCTTAGGAGAAATAACGAAAAGATAGAATTTATTAGGGGGTAAAAAGGACAGGAAATTGCCTATATCTTGAGGGGATGCGGTGCATGAAGAAGAAGTACTTATTGGTTTCGAAAATGGCGTCTTTAGGTCGTGAGAAGAAATTGAAAGAGAGTGAAAATTCCACTGTAGCAAATCGTTAACGAACATCGCCACACAGTAAATAGTAGCAGAAGCAACGATGATTCCCGTTCTGTATCATAATAATTAACTCACAGAACCATTACTGTCAACGCCAATTTATTACCAGTACAAGTACACGTCTACATCAACACCATTACTATGACTACCAGTTTTACCGCTTCCATCGCTACAACCAGGGGCATCAAGAAAAGCCGCCATCATAATCATTCACTGACGTCAGACGGCATTCATTCTACGAGCGTCATGAAGGCAATAGCAACTGGACTGCAATAAATCATAATAAAGCATCAGCAAAGCAATAATTGTCGAGTCTTGGTAGGTATGATATTTATGAAGCTTACCTTAGTACAGCATAAGGTCATGTTGGGGATGGGAGATATAGAAGCAAGAAGATTGTGTTACAACTATTTAACAAATAGAGACAATCTACTTGCCTACAGGCCGTAAAAATCAGCATTGGAGAAACTGTCTCGAACACCGACCTATGACACAGGTGTGAAATACAGACCGTTGAGTTCTGTATTTTCCAAGCTTACCTAAGTAAGACACAAGGTCATTTGGAGGATATTAAGAATTATATTGTTGTTCTAGAATAGCTCGAACCCGTTTAACACTCTGCCAAATGTCCTGGCTCATAGCCTTAAATAAGGGCTATTTAGTCTACGATTAAGGACTTCAGCAGTTGATTAATAAGTTGATACTAAGCTGATTAATATTCGGACTGATCTGATTTCATTTCACTATACAGCATTTAAACCTCTTCTATTCCTTGTAAGTTGTCTTGTTAATTGTTTTGTAACATATGGTTCTGTGTTTTTTGTATGTATCCGTTGGCACCGGATACAGGTGCTGAATAAATATATTAAGCACTCATTCTTCTCTGTGTATCATTCCTCTCGACTATACAACAATTGTTTTGTTCTAAGTTTCCATGTAAGCAGCGCCTGTATGCCTACCTTGAAAATCATCATTCGAAATTTTTTATTTGAGTGCGAACACTGACTTTTGACATAGGTCAGAATTAAAAAAAAAATATCTCCCGAGAATGATAGTTCAATAGGAGTAGACACATTCACCTATCGTTCGGTTCCCACTCCTCTTCGGTCTTTTGAACAGGAGTAGAGGTTTATCCCTTGTTTCCTGTTTAGGATTTGGTTTATGGTTCCTTCAAAAGTTTTTTCATTCTCCTTCATTCCTAGTCACGTTTTAGTCGTGAACTGATTAAAAAAAAAAGATCTAGTATATATATATATATATATATATATATATATATATATATATATGTATAAATATATTCTTAAGGTGTGCTATATTTATGGGATAAAGTGCTCAATATCAGAGATAGAGTGTTTGTAAATATAAAAGTGAACAGTGAAATCGACACTTAGAAGCGACAGGCTGTTTCATGCTAGACGCAATCGTCAGGCCAAGATTGTGTCTAGCATGAAACAGCCTGTCGCCTCTAAGTGTTGACTTCAATTTTCACTTATATATATATATATATATATATATATATATATATATATATGTGTGTGTGTGTGTGTGTGTGTGTGTATAGTAATTAAAAAGCAAAACGTTCACACAAAACATATTGTATTAATTATACAAACATATCAATAATAACGTATTAATAATAAGCATATCAATGATAAACATATCAATCCACACAATCCTCTTTACTTGATAAACATTTATTATTATTATTTATTAAAAAATGAAAATTATAATAAATGTATTATAATAAAAATTATGAAAATAAAAATATTAAAAATGATTTTAAGGAATGAATTGAATTTTAGTATTAAATGAATCCTAGAACCACTGCTATAATACTTGTAATACTCGTATAATACTTACTGTATATCTATTTTTGCAGACCCATGTATGTTGGAAACAGGGTGAAAGTTTTCATTTATCGACGTAGCGTTTTCTTTCATCTTTTGTTTCCTTGCGAACGTGCAACGGGCCTCTCCCAGTTTTGGGTCTCATTAATGTGAACGAATGGATTCACTGGCTATTCGTTGGAAAGCTAAGCAAGGTTACCTATTGTATGTTCACAAATGTAAGCATAAATGAATAATTTAAATTGTTTTAAGACAAACGTGTATTTGTTTTCTGACAAGGTTAAATAACCGGATTTTATAATCGCCACACTGGAAATAGCAGCGCAAAAATAATAAATGAATAATAAAAGCCAATATTTACCTTTATATCAGTGATCCCCAGAGGGGAGGTACTTGGCATCTAAGAGAAGAAATTCAGATCCAAAAGAAGGTATTCTAGCCAGGGAATAGATTAAGGAGGGATTTTAATTACATATAAAAGTTACATGTATAATAATGAAAAAATAAAAATGACGAGATGACAATTCAAATTGGTAGGGAGGAATTGAGAAAACCTGGGATCGCAAGGGGAGGAATGTGACCCGAGACTCTAAGAACCACTGCTCTTGGAAAAGAACTGTCAACTAAAAAAAACAAGAAAAGAAACAAACAACAAAAACCAGCTTTGAACTAAAAACCTATCTCAAGAGAGAGAGAAAAAAGAAACAAAAAAAAAAAACAAAACAAAAAAAACAACCCAAAAAACCAAAAAAAAAACAAAAAAAACAAAACGATCCGGTGGGTTTAGCCGAAAAAGCAAATATGCGTTGCCATAAGGAACTCATTACTACAGATAGGGGTGGGCGCGGGCAATTGTGCGTCCCCAAACACTAGAAAGACTCTCAGATGAGATGACTCCACCCCTGTTAGATCGCTGGCGAATGTAAGCATCTAATGACGGCTGGAGTTGGCAGAGCAGGTGTTACTCTGACCCACCCCTTTTCTTTCTGACATATTTCACAGATTTTCAGCTTTGGCTGTAAAAGCGTATAGAATTATATTCTTCCGACAGATAATTACGTTTGTTAGCGTCACCTTGGTAACATGGTTGCTTACTTGATAAAGTTTGTATAAATCTGCAACGGATGATGAATCTACATGAACAAACCTATACTTATATCTTCATAGCGCCTAAAGCAAAACTATGTTTAGCAATGCTGTCTTAGAGAGCACTGCGAATATAGTGAGTAACTCTGTGACTGTGACCTGTGTTACCAACGCATATGAGATCATATCAGATGCTTATGTAATGTTATCTTAATAACGTCTGATAAGACTAAGAGATGAAATCTTTCATAGGTAAAATAATTGTCTATTCACATTTGGATTTCATCAAATTAACATCGGCCGCGAGGGTAGGTGGTTTTTCGGAGACTTTTTTCGAACGTTCGATCATCTCCTGAAGATGCAAAGGATTCTCCTTTACTCCTTGTGAGTAATGTGTTGAGATAATATCCTGTCATCCTGTTTCTTTTGTATGTCTATATAAAAAAAAGTTCAGCTGCATTGACTTCCTGTTTTTATGTCGACGCAACCAGTGACATACTTTGTGTCCCGATTCCGCTTTCGTGGTTATAATATTATCTTCTAGTTCAACCCTTTGAATCCCGTAACTTTTTTGATGTTCTGATGTGACACCGAGTTGTTGTCGTATCTCTTTTTTATCCTTTTTGTTACACAAACCTAAATACATGGTTCGGATCTCACCATGGTTGATCTGTAAGGAAGGTGATTTCTAGGTGTTATCATCCTGGAGGAGGCGATCTCAGCATGGGGCACCTTTGGAAAGTACCAGAAAACCATACTACAGGTAGACCAAAGCTTTGTAAGTGTTGAGATGTTGAGTGTTTCCCCGTGTGTGTATTGAAATAAGGACAAACACATACGTAGGGAAAATACTGGTATATCTGAAGAGGTATTTACAACAGAGAGGTTAGTAGTCAAACGAACGCAGATTAGTCAGTAACAATCAGAAAGAGTATAAAGTCCAACTGTATCTTCCGGTAGAGAGACGGAAGTGTGATGGTCACCTGATCTTTCCAGAACTCTATAGAACTGTCCTATTAGTAGTAGAGAGATCAGTTCTGATGAGAAGGTGGGTGGCCCCAACAGTAAGTGAAATTGGGCAGATGAAATCGTTCAACCGCATTTGTTGTGCTAGCACTATTTCACAAGTCATCATGACTGAGCGTTTGAACGTACCGGCTTTGTTCATCTGTTGATCGTGCCAGATTAAGCCCCCTCTCTTATAAAGGGTAACTATTGATCATATTCTCCGAACAATTGAATAAGACGTCGCCCTAACCCTAAACCCGTAAACTGAAGCTTTCGTTAAAAAAATTCAAATGACTAGAAATGGAAAATTTATTGCTTCTGTGACCTGTTAGATTTTTGGGTGTTTCATGAGCTAATTAATTCTCTTTTTTAGCATTTCTTCAGACATCTTCTATTCAAATAACCCGCAACAGGTTGCATTTGTGTTAAAGGGTACCAGCGGCAAGGAATAATCTATGGTTGAGTCATTTTCTCCCTCTTTGCAATAGCTGGGCGAAAGTGTGGATTCATGCGTTTTCCAAGGGCATAAATATCAAGTAAACAGTAACTGTCTCAGTGGGGATTTGAACTCGTTTTGTCGCTTCCATCTTCCGCGCCATTAATCGTTAGACACCTGTACGTTCGCGTCCTGGGTATGACAATAAACTACATCCGGCAGCAAGGCCTCTGACCAGGAGGTTTTGAGGAGCGTGGAACCACTTCTTAATTTCTAACTATGAGCAAATAGTTAATCTTCAAACTCATGTCAAAATACGATGAAAGTATAAAAACACATTTTTATAGTAAAAATACCAGAAATACATTTTCGTAAAAAAACAAAAACAAAAAAAAAACAGCATCAAAAAATATTACAAGCAATACATTTTTTTATAAAAAAAAAAATTACTACCTGTAATGAATTTTTGAAAAAAAATAATTACCTTTTTGTAAGAGAAATTACTAATGCTCCCCAGAAAATTAAATTTCGGTATTAAATGACACGTAAGGAGTTGATATACCGCTAAACAAATAAACAAACTAACAATACAATTTTGTAGCAAAATGACCAACAATACATTTTATCTGTAGTTGAAGGCATACATTTGCGTTAAAAATATTTCGATTTCGGCATTAAATAACCTATAGAGGTCAAGAAGCCGATAAAAAACAATAACAACCAGCCAATCATCTGCCATGTATTTAATTGTGAAAGCAGAATAACATATTTTTATTAATTCAAAGCTCCAAAGAAAATTAAATTTCGGTATTAAATGACCCATAAGGATTTGATATACCGTTAAACAAACAAATCATATCAAATCCTGTACGGTTTCGCCAGATATATTCAACCTCTACAGCGAGGTTATCATAAGGGTGCTGGAGACCTTACTGGGGTTTATTATCGACGGACCTAATCTTTACAAAATAAGATATGCAGATGACACTGTAAGACACGGAAAGAAACCTGCTAGACCGGGTGATAGGAAGCTAGATAAAAGGACTAACCATCAACTGCAAGAAGAGAAAATGTATGATAATCATCAAGAAACAAAAGCCCAAGATGAGAGTTAAGAATTACGAATTGGAGATGTCAATATCAAAGAATTACAGAAGATTAAATATATTTAAGAGTTTTGACAAATGCGACACTGAAGTCCGAGCGAAAGATGCATTCCAAAAGTTAAGCAAAGTGCTGAGAAGCAGAAACAGATGAGTGGTATAAAAGTCTCTCTGTGAATAAAGCATGTTTGTCATTCCGTTTCCTTTCAGCCATTTTCTTCCGTCCGAGAATTATGGATATGATATACGATATAATAATGCCCATAATGGGGAAATATAAATAGGAGAAAACATCATTCTTCCCTAGCTTTCTCTTGCTATATTAATATAAATCGTCCATCCACCTCGCCAACAAAAGAGGTGAATCCTGAAACGCATGCGTTATTTCATATGAGGAAACAATTATTAACTTTTGACTTGTATTGGTAGAACGGGTGGTAAAAAGGTAGATAAAAGATCTAACCATCAACTGTAAGAGGATAAAAATATGATCATCAGAAAGAAACAAAAGCCAAAGATGAGAGTTAAGAATTACGAATTGTAGATGTCAACATCAAGGAATTACAGAAGATTAAATATATTTAAGAGTTTTGACAAAGGATCGAAAATGTGACACTGAAATCCGAGGTACGCATTAGACGAGCGAAAGATGCATTCCAAAAGTTAAGCAAAGTACTGAGAAACAGAAATAGATGAGTGGTATATAAGTCTCTCTGAGAACAATGTGTGATTGCCATTCCGTTTATTTCAGCCATTCCCTTCCGTCCGTGAATTGCAGTGTTATTATATCACGGATACGATAATGCCCATAATGGGTGAAATGCAATGGGAGAATAAATCATTTTTTCCTAGCTTTCTGTTGTTATATTAATATGAATCGTCCACCCAGCTCGCCAACAAAAGAGGTGAATGCTGAAACGCATGCGTTATTTCATATGAGAAATCACCGAAAATCATCAACAATTATTAACTTTTGACTTGTATGGCTTTCATCTAATGTTTCTATGTGATTGTTAATACTGCATTTCATAATACAATTCAAGATGATATTGCTACAACGGTTAGAGTTAGTGCCAATAAAGCAAGTGAAGTATTATGAAAGAAATACTCGTCATTTTTTTGTTTCTCCTTACACTCTGATCGCTATGTTAATATATGTGATATATTATTCTCCGCGTGGGACACGTGTATATATTTATACATAATTTTATGTATGTCTTAGTGGTATAAAAAAAAAAACGATTATAATTTGCCGGCCACTGCTACAGAGCGGACAGGGAAATCGTCTTATACTTACCCCTATGGAATCCATCTGGAAGTGTCTTCTTGCGAAAACTAACTTTCCCAGACACCATAGCTCGGAATTCAGGGTTGGATATTGAGGATCTGGGAACAGCAATGCAGGACCGAACGGCGTGGAAAGGATTGTCAATGGAGTTCCGAGGTTGAAGGATGATGGGTGATATAAAAATATCTCTGAGAACAAGTATGTTTGTAATTCCGTTTTCTTTCAGCCATTCACTTCCGCCCGTGAATTATGGATATAATAATGCCCATAATGGGTGAAATGCAAATGGGAGTAAACATAGCTTTCTATTGTTATATAAATATAAATCGACCACCCAGCTGGCCAACAAAGGAGGTGAATCTCGAAACGCATGCGTTTTTTCATATGAGGAATCACCGAAAAGCATCAGCAATTATTATTTTTTGACTTGTATTGTTTGACCGGGTTTTAGAGAGCTAGATAAAAGGACTAACCAACAACTGCAAGAAGACAAAAAGTATGGTAATCATCAAGAAACAAAAGCCCAAGATGAGAGTTAAGAATTACGAATTGTAGATATCAACATCAAAGAATTACAGGAGATTAAATATATTCAAGAGTTTTGACAAAGGATTGAAAATGCAACACCGAAATCCGACCGAAAGATGCATTCTAAAAGTTAAGCAAAGTGCTGGGAAACAGAAAAAATCGTTAGAAAGAAAGAAAAGATCGGTATGTGATATCCATCCTCTTATATGGCAGCGAACGCTGGAAAATCTATTCACAGATGACGAGAAAACTGGAGACAACAGAAATATAGTTCTACAGAAGGCTGCTGAGAATTCCATGAACGGAGCGAGAAAGCATCGTGAAAGTCTTAAAGAAAATGACAACAAAAAGAATACATACTCAGGATCAAAAAGAGACTGCAGAAATTTCTGGGATGCATAATCAGGAAGGAAGGCTTGGAAAACTTAACCCTCACAGGGCATATTGAGGACAAGTGAGTTAGGGGGAGGCAGTGGGCTACTTACCTAACGGGATTGTATGAATAGATAGTGGAATAGGGACGGGAGGTTTAACAAAGGCAGAAAAACTGCTATGGGTTAGAAACGGATGGGAAGTTGTGGAGAGCCTTGATCGCCTATATCCAGAAGGGACGTGGCACATAGAAGAAGAAGAAGAAGAAGAAGAAGAAGAAGAAGAAGAAGAAGAAGAAGAAAACTTTAAGATTAAACGAACGAAATAATGCATGTTAATCTCATATTTCGGTATCTCTTAGCCGGTAAACCGCAGACCGCAGAATGTATCATCAAACGAACAGTAACAACAATACTATTAAGATTAAATTAAAGAGGAAATAAGATATTTAAATTCAACAGAAATAACCATTTCGAAGACGATTCCAGATTCAGTGGCTGCGAGGGTAGAAACGCGCTGTCTACACCTTCTTCGAAGCATTCTCTCCGCTCTATCACATCAAGGTCAGGTGACGTAAACTTTGCCAAATACATTTAGCTGGATTTCATCCCAAATCCTCCTAACCTCTATTCCCAAATAGTACCGACTCATCTCATCGTTGTATGCGGAATTCTTTATAGCACATCACGTTGTAAAGTCAAAGTAATTCAGTTTATTTTAGGTGCTTTGTCTGTCGTCATGTTTAGCGTATTGAGTTCGCCTTCCTGGCCGATGCGTCAGAGTAAATAAAGTTTTCACAGATGAAACAATAAGTGATCTTTTCTATTAAAAATGCTTCTCTCTACATTTACGCTCACAGAATTAGAAGACCCGAGTCTAAATAAATCATACTCATTACATTTTTTCTGTCAGTAACGCCTGAATTAATTACACTTTATTAGAATCTTTTACATTACGTGTTATGTAGTTCTAGAGTAAGATTACAGTTCATTTCTATAGCAAAATAATTAGCACTACATATGAATAATAAATATTTGACCTTATTCTGTCAGTAACGTTTTCATTAATTCCTGATTTCTGAAATCCTATTTTTCTTTATTTACAATGCAATTCTATAGTAAAAAATACTGACATCGCATAACTATAATAAAATCATTTACAGTGCATTTTCTGTAGTAAAACCGTTAGTACTGCAGTTATACGGTACATAATAATTTTATCATGGCATTAAAGCTTGTATTTAATTCCTAATCACTGACAATCGTTTTCTACAGATTTTTCATACACAACATACAGACTCGGGACCGACAATTTTAACGATATTAGGTTCAATGTCCTAGCATTCTCACATTAAGCGAATTCAATACAGACATGGTTACACATAATGCTACCCAGACTATTTTTAATTTAAGCGTATTACTGGACTGGCATCAAGATCTCATCAATTTACAGCTGAGTTGGCTAAAGGTAACCGTAAATTCTATGCAACACAGTGTTTCTCAACCAACACACCTAGGAGTAAATGAGAAAATCACGATACACTTAGCAAAATTTTCAAAGGACATAAATTAGTTAAAAAATACACATACAAATATGAACATTATTTCAATGTTTCTATTCAACTATTTGTGCAGCTTATTGTTTTTTTTTCACGATTTCTTTAAGCCTAGAATACTAACCATCAATTAAAGTTACACCACTAGTAACCATGGGTATATCATACCCAATTTTGAAAATATAAAAAAATAATAAAATATAAATCATTATTTGAAATATTTTACATGCAGGCACTTCAAACTTTTGTATTTTGAGATAACATTAATGGGAACTGAAAAACATTATTTAGGTCAGAAAATCAGGTACTGAAAATTGTAATTAAAAATAGGAAAATTTGCGCTGGGTACTATATACCCATGGTTATTGTTCTAGGGTTAATGTTTGCTCGAATGTGCGATAAGCAGACCCTCATTTCTTCTTCAGCTGAGCGTAGTCTTTCTCGCTTCTTATTTTTGATGTTATTTAGGGATGAGAAGCCTAATTCACATCAATAAGAAGTAGAAAATTGTAATAAAACTGTTAAAGTCTTTTCAGCTAATGTGGGACATTCCTTTTATATTGACCCCCCCCTAAAAAAAATCAAATCCAATATGTATGCCGTGGCAATATTTCGCGGCACACTTACGAGGATCGCGCGGCACACCAATATGTCGCGGCACGGTTGTTAAAAATCACTGGTCTAACAGCTCAGGTATTCCCTTCAACCTGCGAGAACTCCGATTGTATTCTGCCACTTTCTTCTCATCTCTAAATCATGACGCGCGGTCTCGAAATTTACTACTAGCTCCAATTTCAACTGTGGCCTGCAACCGAAATCATCCCACGTATTATAGGTTACCCGTTGTTTTCATCTGCTTCTTTTGTCTTCCACGTGTCTTGTGAATGTTCAATTGTCTATTTGTGATTAATAGAAACTATTCATATGTAATTCACGTTCTTAAAACTTACTCAGTTGTCACATTCTTTGTCTATGGTATTCGCAACATTCACTAGCAGAACCACATGTCTCTTTTTCATCTGTGAAAAGATTGTTCAGCATTCACTGCCATATAGAAGTTTAGACTATACACTAGTCCAATACTCTTTTCTTTATTCATAATACTAATTTGGCAAAGGGTTTAGAATAGCAGCCAGACGCGCATGCGCAGAATGAAAATTGAACAAGCGTTATTACTTGCCAGTAAAGAAGATACTTCTTTGTTGAAAACAAACAAGTTGTCGTATGGAATGTAATTTAGCAACAAAATCATGACACTGGTTTAAAAAAACAAAACAAAAACAAAACAATTTTTCGGATGGCTGTAACCCTACGCGAAGAATTAAAAAAAAAAAACATTTAAAAAGATTTTTAAGAGAAGAATGAACATTAAGAACCCAATCAATGGAAATATAGTCAGCAAAAAACAAAACAAAAACAAAAAAAAGCTAAAAAAAAAACGAATTTGATAATTTGATCACACATAAACAAAATGAACAAAATTCAAATCTATAATTAACTCCTTGCGCATCTCGCTCCGATTTAAGATTCTTAGCAAATCAACAATTCTATTCTAGTCAGTCAGTTATGTGCCATGTGTGATACGCGCTTAGGCGATCATGTATCTTTCGATACATGACTGACGAGGCATATTTTTTTCCCGCAGTAGGTTTCTTTCTGCAGTAGACCAGTTGCCATCCAAGGCTATAGAACCTGGTCTGTCCTGCTATTTGCCCATAGCCGGGGGAGAAGAAGAGGATTCATACCTTTCCCAAGGGTATTAGTACGTAAGCGAATGTAATGGATTCGAATGAAATTCGAACTCGGCTCTCCGATTCCTCATTCCGATCCGCTATCCTTTATTCCTTTTTCCCGCAGTAGGTTGACATTTCTTTCTGCGGTAGACCAATTGCCATCCAAGGCTATAGAACCTGGACTGTCCTGCTATTTGCCCATAGCAGGGGGAGAAGAAGAGGATTCATACCTTTCTCAAGGGTATTAGCACGTAAGTGAATGTGATGGATTTGACTGGAAGTCGAACTCGGCTCGCCGATAATTGGCAATATTTAAATGAATATTGCATATTTAAAAAAAAAATATTCTCTTCATCTTTGCTTCTGTAGTCCTAAAGAGACTCACAAAGAAATAATTCATAGATTTACGTTCAATTTCAAGGTGTCCATAAAGTCTGGACACATAAGCAAAAATGCATATTTTCGACAAATGAAATTTTCAACAGCATTTTATTGAATTGGAATATTAACAAATAACATCTTCAATATGATTTCCATCATTTGTGATGTAAAGGTTGATTGCGCATTGCAAGATTCAAGTGAACTCGATGCAATAAACTACACATTGTTGTCAATTTTAGCACATTCACTCTTTATGCGTTCAATCAAGTGTGTTGCATCTGTGATTTTCATTGAGTACACCTTCTCCTTTTGCTTACATCAGAAAAAGAAATCAGTTCTTTCTTCTTTTGACAAAACCACGTGTAATCTGTGGAGGTAAATAAATAAAGTTGATGAGATTTCCTGGACACCCTTTAGCGTGATTGGCGAATTGGCCATTACTACTCTTTATGCGTTCAATCAAGTGTGTTGCATCTGTGATTTTCATTGAGTACACCTTCTCCTTTTGCATACCTCAGAAAAAGAAATTAGTTCTTTCTTCTTTCCATGAAACCATATTTAATCTGTGCGGGTAATAAAAATATAGTTAATGAAATTTCCTTTGTGTCCAGACTTTAGGGACGCCCTGTACAATAAGTGATGGCTGGCCGGCTATATTATATACATGCGGACTATTGTTCTCATCTTTGTTAATATTATCGGAACGTTTCGACCATTGTGCACACCGGTCTTCATCAGGCACTTGTCCGTCTGTTGAAGACCGGAGGATGCAGCAGTTAAAAACATTCTGATAATCACAACAAAAAAATGAGGACAATAATTCGCATGTAAACAAAAAAAGGCCTAATCCCAAAAATTCAACCAGAAGCTTATCGCAGACGTGGTCAATAATGTTATGATGAATGAAGAGCATTTTATATCAGTGGATTCAATAGTAGAATTTTTTCTGGAAAAATCATTGTTATACTCAAAAAAATGTTAATGCACCATTTACTCGCAAAATCGAAGAATTATTCTTACTATCTAAACTATGATTCGGTTTTAAATAACTGCGTTGATAAATCGTAAAAATAATAATCATTGAATTTCTTTCTGTATTTCCAGAGAGACCCTCTAAGAAATAATTCATAGATTTATAGATTTACGTTCAACTGCAATAAATGATGGCAGGTCGGATACATTATTTACATGCGGACTATTGTCGTCATCTTTGCTGATATTATCACAATGTTTCGACCATTATGCCCACTGGCCTTCATCTGGTTCTTGAGGAAAGCCGGAGGGTACAGCGGTCGAAAAGATTCTGATAATAACAGCAAAGATGAGGACAATAGTCCGCATATAAATAATAACGCCTAATCACAGAAATTCAAGCAGGAGCTTATCGTAGACGTGGTCAATAAGGTTATGATAAATGAAGAGTATTTTATATCAGTAGATGACCCAGAGAATAAAAAATAGCTGCATTTAAACAATATTTTTAAGAGAGAAAGGAACATTCTGAATCATTTGGTAAATTAGTTACAAATATAAGGGAAACGTACAAATTAGAAATATATGTTGGACACGCATGTTTGGCACATCTTCTAGACTTCTTTCTATGTGCCATGTCCTTTCAGGACGTAGTAGATCATGGTTCTCCACTTCCCTCTATCCCTTTCAGCTCTCAACAAGTTCCTTCCCTCTGCCACCTCCCCCAGACCATGTTCTGTCATCTACTTGCTTAAAGCCGCTGGATATGTCATGCATTGTTTTCCCTTGTCTCATTTTTCCTCTATTCGACCCGTCAGTGTCAGATTCTTCGGGCCCTCCTTCCTCATTATGTGTTCCAGGAACTTCAGCTGATGTTAAGTATAAACCTCCTCCTTGTTTGCATCTTCTCTAAGACCACATCGTTGAAATTTGAAATGAATATTGCATGTTTTTCTAAAACTGTTCTCTTCATATTTCTTGAATTCAGAACATTATTTCAACTAATGTATTATCTTACATTACCTTATCGCAATAATTTACATTGTTTCATATATTTTTTGAAAGCAAACAAGCTGACAGAATCTGGTATGGAAGGTCAAGTGTGCAGCGAAAACATGAAACTGTTTTCCAAGAAATATTCTAATGGTGAAACTTTTGTATCACCGGAGTATACATCTATCCACACACAAATAATTGAAAGCAATTGTTTTGTTTGCAATAATGTTCCCCCTGCACAAGGCCCAAGAACCACTCGATGTAGAGGGCTAAAGAGTAATGATGGCGAAACCTTTGAGTTACCTGAGTATTCATCTATCCACACTCAAAGGATTGAAATATCTTTGTTCATCTTTTGGATTTTGACGTCAGTGCCCAGGTATTTTACACAAATTTTATTAAATTTAGGTTACAGGATTTTATTTAGTTTTAAGTAGCAAAGATATAGAAAATTGTAAACGATATACTCATGTGTGTGTGTGTGAGACAAATGAAGAGCTGGTTTAACCAAATTTAGCGAAGGTAATGCGTGGAATGGACCCCACCACCCCACCCCAAAAGAAATGTTCTTCATCCTTATAGGATTGGTTACAGAAGAGGTTTTAAATGTTCCACGAATCACAGGGAAAATGCGCGAAAGTTGAAAGTACCACAAATATTTGTCACCACAAATGGTGAGCCCTACCCTTTTTGACTCAATCTGCAAGTATATATTCAAAGGAAACGGCAGGAAATAGACGCTAGGGTAGGTATTTTTCAGTTCAAATTCCACTAAAGGTTTTGGAGATGTTTGCACATACATGTATATATAAAATCGGAAATTAATCGCATTACCCTATCAATCATTTTCTAATGAAACTTGTATAAAAGAGGGATTGCTGAACCAACACACACACACACACACACACACACACACACACACACACACACACACACACATATATATATATATATATATATATATATATATATAAAAGAAAAAACAGACCACTTTAGGGTACCATTATAATAATTTATTTCACCAGAGTCCTTTTAAAGGACGCCGGATCATCAGATAGCTCTTCCAAAAATGAAATGAAACGAAAGAACACACACACACACACACACACACACACACACACACACACACACACACATATATATATATATAAGTAAATATAAGTCCGATGAAATTCTAACGGATTAAACGCGTCAAAAAAAAATAAAAATAAAAAAAATAACAAAACAAAAAAACATTCCAGTTTATCATATTTTTCTAAATATATGTTTTATATATATATATATATATATATATATATATATATATATATATATATATATATAAATATATATACAGACAGAATTTACAAACACACACAAACCCACACCTAACCCTTAACCTTATTTACTTTGTCATCTTAAATTGTACTTGTATCCTGATTCGTCAAAAAAGCCAACACCCTCCCAAAACTTTGTAATCCCATTCCCCCACCAACTTAAACTATATAATACTATTTAGCTTTAAAAAAAGTAAATAATTTTTCGAAAGTTATTCAACATCGCTTGAGAATGGTACAAAAACTTTAATTTTAAGTTTAATTTAAGGTTTAAATTTTGGTTCCAATACACGGTAATTTCTGTGTCGTGATGAACACAAATTTTTAAATAATAATATAATGATATTATGCTCTACTGTGTATCGAGCACCGGTTTATACAGATATACATATATACATATATATTCTTTCTAAATTTTAAAACTCCCAGTATCTCTCGTTCATGCCCATGTGTATTCACAACAATATAAAGAAAGCCAGTCCGATGAAGGCCTCACAGATGAAACTTTTTCCAGTTTGTCATACATCTTTTCGTATAGTCATTTTATACAGTGTGTGTGTGTGCGTGTGTGGGTGTGCGTGTGACTGTTCATATTTATATCTATCTATAAAATTTGTAAAATTACTACTTTGACAGATTTACTTTTCACCATTTTTTTCGTTAATTGATGAAACATGTCAAAATTGAAATTTTACAATTTTCTGAGTGGATTCATATCTATCTATCTATCTATCTATCTCTGATCATATCTATCGTTTTATCTGTCTATCTATCTATCTCTGATCATATCTATCTATCTATCTATCTATCTATCTATCTATCTATCTATCTATAAGACTGTACCCAGTTAAGAATTTGGAATTTAGAATTAGCGTTCGTTCGTTCCGAAAGATTATAAATATTAGATCTGTTAAACATCTGGCTCTGATAAGGGTTAGGGCTATGGTTAGGTAAGTAATTGTAACTATTTCTTGATAATATCTATATCTATATATATATATATATATATATATATATATATATATACAGTGTAACCCGGATATAAGAGAGTTGTCGGGACCGGAGAAGTCTCTTATATCTGGGTTTCTCTGATATCCGGGTTTGGTCTATTTTATATACAGTGTAACCCGGATATAAGAGACCCGGATATAAGAGAAACCCGGATATAAGAGAGATTTTCTCTGGTCCCAAATTAGAGTCCATACTTACCTAAACAAAATAGACCAAACCAGGATATAAGAGACTTCTTATCCGGTCCCGACAACTCTCTTATATCCGGGTTACACTGTACATTAACACAGGCTCTAATTTGGGACCAGAGAAAATCTCTCTTATATCCGGGTTTCTCTTATATCCGGGTC
The DNA here is from genome assembly GCA_903632075.3 of Acanthosepion pharaonis. NCBI lineage: Eukaryota > Metazoa > Mollusca > Cephalopoda > Sepiida > Sepiidae > Acanthosepion > Acanthosepion pharaonis. The sequence continues at coordinate 1,453,570 of CAHIKZ030002622.1, forward strand.
TCTTATATCCGGGTTACACTATATATATATATATATATATATATATATATATATATAATGAATTTAACATTTATTTCTACCTTGCACATTACCAGACTGCATTTTCATCGGCAAGATAGTGGAATAGTTTCCATTGCTTTTTCCACAATTTGGAATTCAGAGCTTTTCAATCTTTTAGACTGATTGTCACTCAAGGTTATCGAGCCCAGTCTACCCTACTATTTAATCTACATATGTGTGGAGAAAAGAGATGCATTCATTACTTTCCTAAAGTTATTTGTGTAAAAGCGAACGCAACTGACTTGAACTGAATTTGAATTCATCTAGCCGATTTCACATGTCTGTCCTGAGAATTGCTGCGCTATCAACACATACTTTTTGTTAATATACAGACTGTAAACAAAGTAATTCCTATAAAAAACAGAAGAAAAATAAAATGAGATTTAATTTTTTATCTATTTACAAATGAAACGATGAAAAGTTTTGGGAGGAAACAATTGGTAAATGTCACAAAACATCAAACGTCTGGATGAGTTTGTCATCAGTAAGAATTTACGGACTGTTCTTAAGTCATGGAAAAATAACAGGGGAAAACTATTTTTTTCCTTTTCTTTTTCTTTTTCTATTGCTCGCTTTCGTTTTTAATCAGATTATTCCTTTCTTTCATTCTTTCTTTCTTTCTTTTTACAAAATTACCTTTCCTTCCTTTATTCTTTCCTTTACTACATTATTTCTCTTTATTTCTTCCGCCAAATTTTCATTTTTCCTTCTTAGACATTCTTTCTTTCTTTATTTCTTTCTTTCTTTCTTTCTACATAATTACCTTTCCTTTCTCTATCCTTCCCTTCATTGTTTCTTTTTATTTGTTCTCCTATTTTTTCATTTTCTCTTTCTTTCTTTCTTTCTTTCTTTCTTTCTTTCTTTCTTTCTTTCTTTCTTTCTACATAATTACCTTTCCTTTCTCTATCCTTCCCTTCAGTGTTTCTTTTTCTCCTATTTTGTCATTTTCTCTTTCTTTCTTTCTTTCTTTCTTTCTTTCTTTCTTTCTTTCTTTCTTTCTTTCTTCATAACTACCTTTCCTTTCTCTATCCTTCCCTTCATTGTTTCTTTTTATTTTTTCTCCTATTTTTTCATTTTCTCTTTCTTTCTTTCTTTCTTTCTTTCTTTCTTTCTTTCTTTCTTTCTACATAATTACCTTTCCTTTCTCTATCCTTCCCTTCAGTGTTTCTTTTTCTCCTATTTTGTCATTTTCTCTTTCTTTTTCTTTCTTTCTTTCTTTCTTTCTTTCTTTCTTTCTTTCTTTCTTTCTTTCTTTCTACATAATTATCTTTCCTTTCTCTATCCTTCACTTCATTGTTTCTTTTTATTTTTTCTCCTATTTTGTCATTTTCTTTCTTTCTTTTTTCTTTCTTTCTTTCTTTCTTTCTTTCTTTCTTTCTTTCTTTCTTTCTACATAATTACCTTTCCTCTCTCCTCCCTCCCTTCAATATTTCTCTTTATTTTTTCTCCTACTTTTCCATTTTCTTTCTTTCTTTGTTTCTTTGTTTCTTTGTTTGTTTGTTTGTTTGTTTGTTTGTTTCTTTCTTTCTTTCTTTCTTTCTTTCTTTCTTTCTTTCTACATAGTTACCTTTTCTTTATCCTTGTCTTTTCTCCATTGTTTCTCTTCATTTCTTCTCCAACTTTTTCATTTTTTTTCTTTGACATTTTTTTTTCTTTCTTGCATAATTTAATTTCCTTTCTTTACATTCCCGCGTAAATGAATAATAGAGCGGGTACAAAGTGGGATCTTAAATAGTCAAACGTTTGTTAGAGGAACAAAGAATCGAAGTTGTGGAGAGCCATTATCGCCAACGTCCTTTCTGAGCTGAGGTATTGTTAATTAATATAAACTTTTGACTAGTATTTAAAAAAAAAATCTTTGAAATATTTTCTGAAATCCGAAGGTGCACTGGGATAGACAAAATTGCATTCCAAAGGCTAAGCAGAGTATTCCTTAGAAACAAACAAAAGTGTACTGAACTGTTACGTTTCAGTCCGCATAATGAGGAAAGAGGGCTTAGAAAATCTGATACTCTCATGACAGATTGAAGGCAAGAGCAAGAGAGTAAAACATACATAACATAACACACATAGTGAGTTTGAGTAAATGGTTGGTAGAACAGTGATAAGGACAGATAGCAATAACCTACTTAGGGAGCTTCAATAAAGGAATGGCGGAACATAATTTAGGAGAAATAATAAAAAGACAAAATTTATTAAGAGCTACAAAGGACAGGAAAATGTGGAGAGTCATGATCGCTAACGTTCTAAGGCGACACGACGTATAAAGACGAAAAATCCATACACACACCCACGCGAGTGCGCGCTCACACACACACACACACACACACACACACACACACACATATATATATATATATATATGGTTCTACAGAAGTATACCACTGGGTCGAATATGTGAGCAACGACAATGTTTTTGAGAAAATGGAAACAAAGGGAAACATGCTAAATATCAGGAAGAGACAGTTGACATTTCTAGGGCACATAATGAGGAAAGAGGGCTTGGAAAATCTGATACTCACAGGACAGATTGAAGGCAAGAGCAACAGAGGAAAACAACGCATAACATACACAGTCAGCTTGAGTAAATGGATGGCGGAACAGGGTTTAGGAGAAATAAAAAAAATTATTAAGAGCTACAAAAGACAGGAAATTGTGGAGAGCCATGATCTCCTACGTCTTGAAGGAACACTGCCTAAAGAGAAGAAGAATTTCCTTTTATCTTAACTCGAAGAAATAGGCGTTAAAATTAATAATTGACAATATTTGAGTAATATTACAAGTTTGTTTATTTTACATAACATTTCTTGAATCATCTGTCTTGTTACCACCCAAAACATTGCCAGAGATTTATATTCTGTAATCTTTTAAAAATGGACAGTTATCTGTGTGGCTTGGGCGATAATGTAGGGTGGGTCGTGAATGTCCTATTTTGGCATCTGTTTATCGTGTTGTACAAGAGAACTTTAAAGAAAGAATTTTGCCATGACGGCAGTTTCTTACGTTGTTGGCTTGTTGAGTTTCCTTATGATAATTTTACTTAACAACAACAAAAGTTTAATTCAAAAAGTTGTTAATCAGTTATATGAGGATTATTGTCTGCTAGACATTCAGACAATTTTAAAATGGGATTTCTTCTTTTAAATACCATGTTCTTTCAGGATGTCGGCGACCATGTCTGTAGATTTATTTACCATCTGTGAATTACCATGATTTCTTCGGAACGATAGTGGCGTGCTTTCCTGTTGCCTTAACAACAGTTTTGAATTCAGTGTAGATATTCTCCTATACCGTTTGCACCCAAGGCCGGGCGAAGGGAAAATAGGTTCATGGCTTTCTCAAGGGTATTTGTGCAAAAGGTAACGCAGAAGACTAAACCAGAATTTGAACTCAGCTTCTTCGAATTCATTTGAACTTTTTTTCATTATTTATACTATTTACATTCGAACTGTTATCCTCATCTTTGTTGTTATTACCGCAACGTTTCGGTAGTTACGCCTTCCGGACTTCATCACGATATGTGATCAGTCCTTTTTACAAGTGTCTCCCTTTTATTTATTATCTTTGAATTATTTGCATCTTTTACATTCGAACTATTGTCCCCATCTTTGTTGTTGTTATCATAACGTTTCGGATGTTGTGCACTTTGGCCTTCATCAGGTGTGTATCGATTTGGGTTAACCTACAGGGAATTCTGAACTGAACCTTTTATTTAATCCTCGGGAGTAGACTGTTCTCGTTCCACTGCTCATGTCTAGGGATATCTCATCTAGTTCTTATTTTAAGTACTCTTAAGTTATGGCTCAACGGTTTTCCATTGAGTCCAAGTACATACTGTTCGTTAGAACAATAGCCTAGTGTGTTCTTGGACTCTTGTTTGTGGAAAAGATGAGGACAATAGTTTAAATGTAAATAGCGTATATTGCTGTCACATATGGCCCGGTGCCCCTGCTATTTACTTTGAGCTCCTTGATAAACTCAAAGGAAGAATCATTTATATTAATGGCCCGGATCTGACGACTCGGCTTCAGTTACTTTCGCATCGCCGTAAAGTTGCCTGTGTTTTTCTATAAATACATTCAAGGTAATTGTTCGGATGAGCTCTTCGCTATGATACTAATATTGTAAATACTCATTGGGGCTTTTTAAATTGTTGTTTTATTCCCCTCCCACCACAGACAATGAATTGTAAATATGGAGACTAGTTAGGATTTTCATAGAGACAATGAGGTATTATGGTGAATGTAGTAAGAAAGGTACGTAAGAATGTGTTGTTTTGGTGTAAGGAATATTTTTTGTATGTTTGGGTCAGTGTTTGTGGCTAGCTAAGTTTAAAGTTAAGACAGAAGAAGACCGTCCTTTTCCCCAATCCCCATTTTGGCTTTGTGCCACATTTCTGTGTATCTATCGGAATAAATATCGCTCTTCGCTATGGTACCTAGACTTTGTGAATTTAACCGCAGTACTAGACAGGTGAGAATTATGAGAGTAACTATTAGAATAGAACTTACGGTTATATCTAGCGATTAAAATGATGAGACCTATCTGCCAATCTAGTACTACGCTTAAGTATCTGTCTATATTTCTGAGATGAGGTATTATGTACACTATTTACATTGTTCGGACTATCGTCCTTATCTTTGTTGCCATATTTATTACAACGTTTCGGCCGGTGTACGCTCCGGCCTTCTTCAAGGACACGTGTCACAGTGGAAAAAGACGTTAATTAGATACAGTGACAGGACCCAAAGAGTGTGAGTTCAATACCCGGTTAATGCAGTCGAGAGAGGAATTAACAGGAGATAACTGATAACTGACATCGATTAGACATGACACGTGGAGCTAGAACAGTCTACCCCAGCGAGCGAAATAAAGAGTTCAGTTCAACATTCTGAAGAAGGCCGGGGCGTACAACGGCCGAAACGTTGTGATAAATATCGCCAGAAAGATGAGGACGATAGTCCGAACAATGTAAATAGAGTACGACGCTTAAATTTGTGAAGTTGAGGTACCAAAGAAGAAACCTCATCAAAACAATTGCCATGTAAATATTTGTAGGCCAGAAGAGGTACGTAGCGGAAAAAGGGATTGAAGACAAAATATCAGGTCAGGACCTATAAAATTGCAGATTCTTCTTTGGATTTTGCCAAGAATATCTAGATATATTGCATTTGATACATTTGAACGGTGGTTGTGTTGTGGGATGCGCATAAGTTTTGGGTAAATATTAGTCGTCACCATTTTGTTGCGGAAATCAACACTTTAGAGATAAAATATTTACAAGCTTCTGGAAAATTTAAGCCATTGTCGAACTCAATGCGATTCTAAGAAAAAATGGGTAACACAAAGCAATAAGTATAAAACAAACGACAATTCATGTATTTACAAAGGGAATTACATGTGACGAAATTAAAAAAAAAATGAACTATGATAAGAATGTGCTAGTGTGTGTGTGTGCTTAACAAGCGTATATGAGAGAGCACAGAATTAAGAGAGAGAACAATGAAATGAACGTGCGCTAGTTGGGGACACTTTATCCGCATGCGACTACATTTGAAGGACAGAGTTGAAAAGCTGTGAAAAAAAAAGAGACTGGGGAGAGAAATGCACGTCTTTTTATAGGCTTTAGGAACGCTCCTAAACCCTAGCGACGGTTTTTTTTTTAGTAAAGTGGGATAACCCACAGTTGTCAAGTTCCGGTTTCGTTGGCGAGTGTGAGTTCTGATACTTGAACCAATTTAAGTTGAAGAGATGCCAATTCGCTCGTGTCTTTGGACAATGAAGAATGGTAAAAACAAAAGAAAAATACGATTTGCCAAAAGAATTGTTTCGAATGTCTTAAAATAAAAACAAAACAAAACAAATAAACCGGAACTGAAACAGATGAATATTTGTACCTTTGTTTTTATTGGGGGGCTTCGTTTCATTCATGAATGAGCAAACTGATTAGACGATCGTTTTTTTTATATAGACACCGTTTCGTATTTCAGAAAACACTAAAAGAATTTTTCTGTTTTGTCTTTAATAATCACAGCACACGATTATTTTCTAATTCTTCTAATTGCGAAGAAGCGTCAACGGGATTAAAGTAATTATTGCAATTCATTAATTAGCAACTCCCACCGACGCGATTTTTGAAGCTTGAAATTGATCCACATAGCCGAATGTGGATTGGAGCTGATTAAGCAAGCCTTTTTGGCAGAGATGATAATTCTTTACAACAAAAACAAAAATGCGTTGAAAGTGAGACAACAACAACAACAACAACAAAAACATAAACTCTGAAAGAAACAATATCAGTTTTAACCGCAGTAACATTAATAAAGAAAGACGTTTCCTGAATGTTACGATCAAAGAGAAAAGAAACTTAAGCTCTTTTGATTTGTTTCTTTTCTCTTTGATCTCGAACTTTAATAATGATTAAAAAAAATAGAAACGGTAAAAATGAAACGAAGAAAATAAAGGAAAGAAAAAGTAAACACATATCAGGGGAAATAACCCATGGCATGTATTTAGAATCATATTATTTAGTTTGGGAAATGTTTTTAATTTCTTTACTTTTTTAATTTGGTAAAAAGGCGTCGGACATTAAAATACGCTTTAATGATGAACAGCTTGGAAATAAGCCAGAGTCAAAAAAGAAATATCAGTTGCAATTTTTTCATTTTAAGGAAAGTACACGGAAAATGGCAGAAAATGATGGAAAAAGTTATCATTATTTAATTTTTTTATATTTTAAAAAACTACCCCCAAACACATTGTTATAGAGTAGTTTCACAGTGGAGGCTTATATTTCACTAAGTCGGTTCTAAAATAGGTTCGACGTACAAAACTTTAGGAACTTGATATAATAGTTAATGACGCAATAATCTAGTCGTAGTCGCTGATACGTTAATATCCGACGAACGGTCGTCCGACATCGACTGACTCACCAACTCACTGAGCGACTATTACTACTACTACTACTACTTATTATAGGTGGGAGAGTCTATTAACTATAGAATAGGTGTGTTCCAGTATAACACCCCCCTAAAACTTTACTCCGTACGAGTAAACGGTTTTCTTTATTTTTCATTTTTTTTTTTTACAGGAAATATGAAGAAAAAAACAACAAAATTTTTTTTTTTTAGCAACATCGTAGCGTATTTCCTACGTTTTTTTTTTTTCACTTTTAAATGATCAGTTGCCTTTCTTTTTTCTTCTGGATCGGCGTACCTCCGGTAAAATTATTGCAGGCGTTGTTAGATGAAACGTATTGAAAATCACCTCCATAGGCGTTTTTTCCGAGAGACCGCTGTCAACCACGTCTGAAAAACGTCGTCTGATCTGGTTACTGCACGTGAATTTTTCACCTTTCACCAAGTACATCATATTGCCAATCCGCTTTTCTATTTTTTTTATACCTCCATAGTGTTACCAGAAACAACCTTCCGCTTTGAGCTTCTTAAGGATGGGGTCACAGTTTCTGTAGGTTCTTCTTGTGGTTCTATTTGTTTAGCCTCTAGCTTCCCTTTTGTTGATCTTGTGCTTCTTAACGTTTTCTGTAGTGACTTCAGTTGACTTAAATCATTTAATAATACTGCATGTCCTTGGCTGCGAGTAACTCGCTCCCCATTTTTTCTCGGTGTCGATTTCATCTTTACTTTCTGGAGCTTTTTTTTTCACGTATATCGTCGGTGTTACCCACTATTTAACTTTTTTAAATACACCGGTTTTCTCTAATCTGTCCAATTCTTTATCTATCTGTTCAATTGAAGCAAACAGCACATTCCTTTTCTTTTTGAATACTGCCTGAGCGTTTTGTTTTGGCTGTAATTTTGCCTCCATCTTGGTACATGTTCCCAAACCTGGAGAAAAAACAGTAGGAAATGTTCCCTTAAGTTTCTTTACTAATTTCTGGGCTTCGTAGTTTAAATTTTCAACCTTGTAACAGAAAGAATTTATCGGTAGATCCCATAATTGGAATTCTGCTATCCAATTCGTACCAAGTAAGTTCGTGGTACAGTGTAACCCGGATATAAGAGAGTTGTTTGGACCGGAGAAGAAATCTCTTACATCCGGGTTTCTCTTATATCCGGGTTTGGTCTATTTTGTATAGGTAAGTATGGGAACAATTTGGGACCAGAGGAAATCTCTCTTATATCCGGGTTTCTCTTATATCCGAGTCTCTTATATCCGGGTTAAACTGTATTTTCTATGACAAATAGTTTAGCTTTTCGCGTTTTTTTTTAATTTAACGTGACGTTTTAACAAATTCTCCAATAAATTGTATTTTTTCTCCCGTCACTGACCTCGCGATTTTATTTGTTTTCATTAAAGTTGGTTTCCCCAACTTCTTCCACGTATGCAAATTTATGATAGATAGGTCGGAACCAGTGTAGAGTTGCAATTTTATTTTTTTATTACTTATTTCGACGGTAACAAATTTTCTAGTTATTCCATCGTTCACCTCATCGGACATTAATTTTCTTATTTTATTGTCTTCATTTTTTGACCTGCAGTGCGAGCTTTTATGACCCACTCTTTTACAGTTGAAACATTTTTTATTCATAAAATTGCAATATCTGTACCAGTGAAGTTCACCGCAAGCAAAACATGGCTTCGGGAGTTTTTGTTTATTTTTCTCTGGTATTTCACTTTTTGTTTGATAATCCGCAATTTTAGAATTCTTTTTGGTAGACTGACTTTCTTTTTTGTAGCGTATTTTCCTTACATACGAAACGCCAGACTGTTCTATCTTTTTCGAATCTTTCTTTACGCTAACATATCTTGTGCAGTCTTCTGCCATACTCTGTATCGTAATCTCTTGTTGGTTTCCAATTTTGTCAGTACTAATTTTCTCAACTCTGCGTCTCTTTCCGATACCATCCCTTGAACAAACACTAAGCACTTAAAGTTGTCAGCGCTTAACTCTGCCAGCTTGAATTCTTCACACTGCTTATTCAGATTGGCCGCGTACGTTATATAGTCTTGTTCGTCATCTTTCATCAGATTCAAACATTTCCACCTCTTGTGAAACAAAAATGTCTTTTTATTAAATAATTCACTTAATATATTTACCGCCTCGGTAAATGTCAACTCGCTAGTTTTTTTCGGTAAAATGTAGTTTACCAATCTGTTATGCTCAGCAGTTCCTAACTTGCTTAAAAGAAGTCTATCCTTCTTTCCTTCAGACCACGAATGACAGTCCTCGTTATACACATCCTTATATTTTTTTATAATACTCTTCAAAAGTTATCTCTTCATCTGGACTGTACGTGAATATTTCAATTGAATTCCATATTGTATTCTCTGGGAGAGAATCATTTTGTAGATTTTTCTCTTTCCTCTTCTCAGTTATTTCCAGAATTTTGTTTTGAAACTCTTTATGCATCTGTTCCATTTCTCGTTGAAACTGCATCTGTCTATTAAAAGTTTCCTCCTGTAGTTGCATCTGGAATGTTTTCTGTTGCTCTAATATTGTCATCTGTTGTTCCGTCTGGAACTTAAAAAATTCCTGGAATATATTTCTGCATTCCTCCATCTTCGCAAAAAAGTTTACACAATGCTTAAATATTGTAGAGGGGGGGGGGTCCAAAATGAATTTGCAATTCGTCACCTATTTGAGCAAAATGTCTTATCGAGAAAAAAAAATCCTTTTCTCAGTTGAGAATACGACTGATTTTTTCGTCACTAAGTTGACGTCTTGTCGTTCGAAAAACATTGCCAAGTTTTTTTTGTTTTTTTTTTAAATGTGAATCCGAGATATTGTCGCCGAAAATTTGACGAGTAAGTTTTTTTGCTTTTTCCTCCGTATGAGTACGAATTTCGTCACCAAATAATGTTGCGAGCGAATTTTCTTTTCATTCATCGTATGAATCCGAATCACTCGAACGCCAAGTTTGTTATGGCGGGTGAATTTTTTTTTCTTCCACCGTATGAGTTCGAATCCTCGTGGTCAAGTGTTGTATGGTGAACGAAAATTTTTCTTCCTCCGTATGAATCCGAATACGTTCGTCGCCAAATGTATATGGCGAACGAATTTTTTTTCCCGTATGAGTTTCGAATCGTCGTCGTCAAGTGTTGTATATGGCGAACGAATTTTTTTTTCTTCCGTATGAGTTCGAATCCTGGTCGCCAAATGTTGTAGAGTACGAAAATTTTTTCTTCATCCGTATGAGTTCGAATCCCTCGTCGCCAAATTGTTATAGAGTAGTTTCACAGTGGAGGCTTGTATTTGTACTAAGTCGGTCCTAAAATAGGTTCGACGTACAAAACGTTAGGAACTTGATATAAGAGTTAATGACGCAGTAATCTAGTTGTGGTGGCTGGTACTTTAATATCCGACTAACGGTCGTCCGACATCGACTGACTCACCAACTCACTGAGCGACTATTACTACTACTACTACTACTACTTATTATAGGTGGGAGAGTCTATTAACTATAGAATAGGTTTGTTCCAGTATAACACACACACACACACACACATATATATATATGTGTGTGTATGTGTGTGTGTGTGTATATATATATATATATATATATGTGAAAAGTGTATATAAATATAAATAAATATTTATATGTATAATTATTTATATATTATATGCGCGGTACTTATTAGAAAGCGCTCAATATTAGAGATAGAGCTAACATATTTGGCTGGATAGATGTGAGTGTGTGACCCTGGGTTTCACGCTTTAGCGATTGTTTGACGATCGCTAAAGCGTGAAACCCAAATCAAACTCACATCTATCTATCAAATATATATATATATATATATATATATATATATATATATGTTTACCTTATGTTTTTAGTGGATTTATTGCTTTGGTTGAGATGAATTTGATTAATATAATAATAATAATAATAATAATGGACTCTCCCGTCGGTTTCGACGTATGAGGATCTGACAACTTAACCAATTGATTCAGTTATGAAATTTTTTGTGCGATAATCTTAAGTGGCACTTAAGATCCGCTAGTGATTTACAAAGGAGGCCGCTTGTCTTTTGTATCTTAGCCATGGGCGTCATACATTCCTGTAGCCCTGATCTAACTGGCTGTACGTTGGGATCTTGGTTATCCTGTCATCAGAATACATAATCAAATTCACCTCGAGCAAAGCATTAAAGCCACTAAGATATATATATATATATATATATATATATATAATTACCGAGTGTAATATATATATATATATATATATATATATATATATATATATATATATATATATATATATGTGTGTGTGTGTGTGTGTCTATATTTATGAGATGAGGTATTATGTACATTATTTACATTATTCGGACTATTGTCCTCATCTTTGTTGCCTATTTATTACAACATTTCGGCCGTTGTACGCCCCGGCCTTCTTCAGGTGGTTGGAATGTCTAACTGAACAAATCAACTACTCAACCCATCCATCCATCAAGCAACAGATTTGAAATTGACAACTTTTTCTATTTCACGGAAGCACATTAGACGCATGAGAATGTTGTCGCCTTCTTTCTTTCTTTTTTCACTGAAACCGAGTAGAGTCACCGATATGTCTTTTCCCATCTTTCCACGTATTCAAAATAAAATTTATGAGGTATTCGCAGGAGACGGTAACAATTCTTTCTTTCTTTCTTTTTCTCAGTGAAACTAAGTAACGTCTCTCATATGTCTTTTCCTATCTTTCCACGCAATCAAAACGGAATAGTCCATTATTTATGAGGCATTGGCAGGGTGTAACGGTCGCGCTAACTAAGTAACTAAGGAAGGGACAAGTATGATTAAGATAATTATAGTTCAGATATATATGAAAGATAATAAATCGCCAGCTTAAACTCGGGTAGGTGGATATCAATTAAATTGTATTTTGAATTATGTGATTATTTCTTTTCGATAATATCTTATTCCTGTTATTGGTTAGTATCTTTACACGTATGAACCTCATCATGTCTGAACGCAACTAGTGTAGATATCCTTCATCCAATAGATGCATTTTGATTACTGAACGAATAAGATTAATGGATACAACTGTCGGAGTTAGCTCCTCCTTAATTCCCTAATTATTTACTAGGGGTCGCTCTCCCTACACTATAAATACTGGACGACTTCTTGCCTCATTCTTTTTTTGACTTTGCATTTCAGCGAACACATCTACAATGTAAGCTCTCTTAGAAGATAGCGTTTCCCCACTTGTGGGAAGACGCCGTGAACATTATACACAAATACACGTACGTACGAACATTCACCAACATACCAACTCTTTACGTCCACACACAAACACAAATGTTAATGTCTTTGTCAATTGTAAATTTGTTGTTTAATACATATATTTGTTGACATGTATATATCGGTCTTGTTTGTTTACTTTACATCTTCGTTTGGACTTAACTCGAGTCCGCCATTTTCTTGTGGTTGGGCCTTCTAGCAGGAAATAATCAGCACGTGTTCCTAATTTATCAACACCCAACCCCACACGGTCCTCTACACAACTCCTGATTTTAAAGTTTATCGTGTAGGCTAACTTTACATAAGTTTTAATATATTAGTAGACTACAGAGTGGTTAATGCACATTGTATTAAGATTGCTAACAAGACCAAATTAACTTTCTTTTAACGTTTAAGAAAGTAAAAACAAAAAACGAACAACGAAAAATCGCAAATGGAATTTGACCTTACAACAGTGGAATTTGAACAAGGAATTTAAGAAAAACAGAAAACTTGCTACTGTAAAGCAGAAATGAACAAGTTTTTGAACATTTTTGTTGTAGCTAATATTAAAGATTACCTCACATCTTAAACGTCAAAAATTGTTCTGTGTAAAACAAAAAAAAAAAAAAATCTGCGGCTGCAGTAAAAATAAACGCCGTTCTTCAGGTCTGCGCATTGTGGGTGGAAAGAAAATGTCGACATTGAGCATAAACGTAAAACGATGCAAAACAAACACAAAACATTTTTATCCCTCTATAATAGGCAAGTACAAAAATTTCTATCGATTTAATTCTTTTGAAAAAACAAAAAGAAAAGAATTTTACAATTCTGTATTTAGACTCGAATTCTCAAATCTTATTTTTATGCAACATTTGGTTTCAAAACGTAGAGTGATCATAGTGTTATGGTCCAAGTTCCTTGTACCATAGTGATGGTCCAAGGTTAGAACCAATGAAAGAATAACACGAACACAGTTATGGAATACAAAGATATATTACAACAGAAATATAATACAAAGAAGTAGAAGTATTAGTAATGTCTATCAGATTTGGCTGGAGTGATTTATGTTGTCTCGACAAGTATCACTATTCCAATGTCCTTATAATATGCTTTCAATTATCTCTCCTCGTCTTACAATCTCCTCATACCTCTTGAGAGGCGCAGTATTTATAATGTCAGGAATAGTCCATTATTATTATGGGTAAGTTCTCATAACACATAGCTTTCCACAGCTTCCTATCCTTTGCAGCTCTTATTAATACTTGTCTCCTTACTATGCCACCTAATGACCTGTTTTAACATACATTTGCACAAGATATGTTACTTGCTGTTTCCGTCTATACCGCTTGATTTCGATTTGTGCTGTGAGTGTTATATTCTACAAGCCCTCTTTCCTCATTATGTATCTCAAATTAGTGACAGTTATGTGTAAAAAGACACATTCCGGACGACCTTGCACAGCTCTCAACCCACGAAAGGAAGAACCGCTGGAAATGCATAGAAAATGGTGGTGACTATGAAAATAGTATTTTATAGCCGAACTCTTCCTTTAACAAATGGTGCTATTTGGCTGTTGCAGGTTCCGAGGAACTTTCAAGGAGGCATTACATTCGGAGCGTCCATTGGATGCTCAAATGAGAGAGAAAAAGGAAAAAGATGATTCTCTTTTTTTAGCAGATCTAGCCAGAATTCCACACGATTTAGGCATACGCTAAATAATTTACAGCTCAAGGCCTCACAATCCGCTGGGGACATCAAAAACTTTCCTTATTTGATTTATTCTGTGGTATTTTCGTTGGGAGCACCAAATTTTATATCACTTAATTCCTCATCAAGTCTAAATCCAGCACTGAAACAAACATACCACGTTCTAAAAACAGTTCTAGAGTGGAAAGAAAGGCGGTGTTTTTAGGACTTAATTCAGTGTCTGTTATATCGATAATGTTGTGTTCTGAAGTTTATAGATTCCAGTCATATCACCACCACCCCCCACACACCATATATACTCGCGTATCATGTGACTTTTGAAGACCTAATTTTGAAGCTAATTTTAAGGGGGTCGCGTCATACATGAGATATAAAATTAGCGTTTGTACTGCTGGTCCTGACTACACCGTTGACGAGACTATATATCCATTTACTGTAGTCAAATTAGCTTTAATATTAGGCCTTTAAAGGTCGCATGATACGCGAGGATATACGGTATATATATTTTATTAAGTTTTTTTCCAACTTCTGACATTGTTTTATGGCAGAATTAAAATTGATAAGCTTTCCAAAGTTCCTTTTTGTTTAATCCGAGTACTTTCGATTGTCACTACAGTTGTTATCAAGAATTGCGTGTTTAGTTTGTTTATGAAAATGTATTAGTAATGGATAGCGGCTCGGATTGAGGAATCAGAGATCCGGGTTAGAATTCCACTCGAATCCATTACATTCACTTACGTGCTAATACCCTTGGGAAAGGTATGAATCCTTTTCTTTTCCCTCCAGCTATGTGTAAATAGCAGGGCAGATCGGGTTCTCTGGCCTTGAATGGCAACTGGTCTACCGCAGAAAGAAATGGCAACCTACTACGGGAAAAATCTGCCTCGTCAGTCATGTATCTTTCGATACATGATCGCCTAAGCGTGTATCACGCATAGCTCATAACTTGCCTAATTCCGGTGTTCCCTAGTTTACTGGGACCACTTCAAAGTGACGTCATTTACAACGATTTTTTTTTCAATATACACTTCAATTTACGATCTCCTATTAAAAAAATATCCTATTAAATGTTGTTTGTTTTTCTTGTATTATTGAGTCGCATATAATATTTTGGTGTTACCTACTAAAATTTGTCGTATGGTAATAGTATTTTGGTTATTTGTGAGATGGTAATCTATAAGTGCGCAAATTTCACCCAAAAAATCATAAACAGACAATTCTTGATAGCAAGTGTATTGACAGTCGATTGTACTCGAAAATGAACTTTGTACTCGAAAATGAACTTTGTACTCGAAAATAAACTTTGTACTCGAAAATGAACTTTGGAAAAGTTTGTCAATTTTAATTCGGAAAATAAAACACCTTAAACGGAAGATGGAAAAACTAAGAAATTTTACTGACAGACCTTGTCGGTAGAATCCTTGCTGCCTAAATACACCTTTCACACACACACATACGCACACACACACACACACACACACACACACACACACACATAATATATATATATATATATATATATATATATATATAATCGGTTGTCTAGCACACTGATGAGCTGTGATACAGCGAAACAATCTGTCCGTGGATGACTTTTCTCTCGAAATAATTCGATTGAGCTCTCTGAGAGGAAGGGTTGATTTTAAAAACAGTGGCTACTGCTAATGCAATGCTCTTCTACACGGATCGAGGTCTCCTAGCTACTGACGTCTTTCGCATAGTAAAAATGTTAAAAATGTTGGCTGATACCAAATCCGTCAGGTTTTGATTCCGGCTTGAAGCAGTCGTATGTCTACCCACAATGGTGAGCTGTGATACAGCGAAATGGTCTGTCTGTGGATATATATATATATATATATATATATATATATATATATATATATATATATATAATTAATGTGAAGAAACTTGTCACTTAACTGAGTAGTTCTATTTCAGTCATGCTGACTTCGAAGTTTCGTGTTGCTGTATTGCCTTCACTCTTCAGGGCTATTGATTTCTCTGATTTTTACCTGATTTTTTTTTCCAATATACTCTTGAATAGACGATCTCCTACGAAGAAAGATACTCTATTCTAATAATGATCTATCATGACCTTTTGATACCAAGCACTTTAAGATAAAAACCTGCCTGTCTAAAATGACTTTCCACCAGTAAACTACGGAAAAAGAAAGAGAATTTTTATACCTAATACACTCTCTCTCTCTCTCTCTCTATATATATATATATATATATACTCAACTCTCGAATTCGACATATGAGGGTCAAGCAGATCAGATCTTAGGAACCGAAAGCCCGACCCCCAGCACATGAGATTTGATTATAGGGGTGAAGATTTTGTGCAAAACCATTCACACTTTTTGAAGGGCCGAATACAGAGACTACGTGCACAAGGTTCCCAAATGACCCTCCGCAGGTTTTAAATTCAGAGTTGTCATTCTTCTAGACTAGTTGCCATCCAAGGCTATAGAACCCAGTCCTTCTATTTACCTGTTTATTAGCTGGAGGAAGAAGGAGAGGATTCATACTTTGTATTAGCACGTAAGTGAATGTAATGGGTTCAACTGGAATTCGAACTCGGCTCTCCGATTCCTCAATCCAAGCCGCTATCCATTACTCCACCGTGCCTCCCATATATATGTAATGTATGTGTGTACGTGCGGTATTAGTGGAAAGTGCTCAATATCCGTGATAGAGCGAACATATGCTGTTGCATGGAGTGTTGTTTGTGATCTTAGGTTTCACGCTTTTGCGATCTTCAGACAAACTAGTTTATTTTTATTCTTTCTTCTTAGTATATGCGAGCTTCATTCCAAACATAAAAGAAAATCTCCCCCTCCCATCACTACACACAAATAATCAAGAAGAAGAAGAAGAAGAAGAGCAAGTGAATTGAAAATGCATCGGTGGGTGTTAATTTTTTTTTTTTTTATCCAGCCTCATATGCACATAAAAAAAAAATTTCTGATATGTAAGCAAGGACTTACATTCGGATTTCTGGTTTACTTCGGATTTCTGGTTTAAAAGGTTCTTTGGATCCGAAAATGTCATAATCGCTAATTTTTCCTGTTGGCAGAGGTTGCAAATATTGTTGATTGTTGTAAGGATTAATATCTATTACTTCTGCTTAAGTAATAGATGTTAATGGCTAAAATAAAACGTACATAGAGTATACGGAAGGTACTTTCAAACGTAAATGGTACAATCATAGGTCGTAATTTAAGCTAGCTAATCTGAGGTACTCTACCAAACTAGCTAACCATGTGTGGAATTTAAAAGAAAAAAAACAACAACAACAGTGATCCATTTGTAATGTGGAAAGTTTTTAAAAAGGCAAAGCCTTACAACAATCACAATATTTGCAAACTCTGCCAACAGGAAAAATTAGCGAAAAAAGTAATTTAACCCTCACCGATACATTAACAATACACTTGCTTTTCTTCTCTCCCTGCTCCTCCTCCTCCTTCTTCTGCCTACTCCTCCTTCTTCCTCCTCCTCCTCCTTCTTCCTCCTCCTCCTCCTTCTTCCTCCTCCTCCTCCTCCTTCTTCTTCTTCTTCTTCTTCTTTATTACACCCAACGTCGTACGTTTGTTTAACTGACCTCTTGATTTTTAAAGTTAAAAGCTCTACATGTTATTTTTACTTTTGTTTTTTGCACACGTGTATTGAAAACTTTTTAATACGACTGTTTCCTGTTTTGATTCAACTCTGACAATTAACCTTTATATATATATATATATATATATATATATATATATATATATATATGAGAGCAATGGTGGACAAGAATCCGACAGAATAATAAATCTATAAGGCAACTTTGAAAATTTTTAGCCAGTGATACAGTTTCATCAGAAAAAGGATGTCATTTCATAATATTTATATCAACATGAACTTGACGAAACGTGATTCATGTTAAACGTATTTGGTTTATATTTAAATTGTATCATTAAAGAAATTAGATTATATCTGATTTTGACACAGTTTTTTATGATCACAATTTTGACCAGTAAAACGATGTTTTAATAAAAAGGGAATATGGTAATCGTATAATCCACACCTTATTCACTCTCTCCCCTCCCGTCTCTTCTTCGCTAGCTTTGTTGTATAATACCAAACTTACGAGTCATCAAGTTTTCTTTTCCTACTTCGGTTGGAGCCTGTTTGTTGTCTCGATACGCTTGGTTCAGGTTTTCCCAAATTTTACGATATTGGGATTGACGATAAAGTTTAGTGTGGACATAGCTATGGACATTGTGTTTCACAGATGAAATTCCGTAATTCCTGTCTGTGGCCGTGTCAGAAATTTCTCTTTTTGCGTCCAAGAGCAATGTTGGTAACCTGGAATAAGTACTCCTTCAATAAAATGCACAATATTGTTGATAACTCTAACAACAGGTTTATTGAATATGAAAAAAAACTGGTGAATAAAATGTTTCAATTATTTATAGAAAAATCAAGCTCTCCTCCCACATAGTCGGATGGTGATTTGATAATTTAGCAGTAATTGTTATAAAATAGTGGAAGATTGCCAGACATGCGTGTGTCTCTGTATTTACACCGACCACCGAAAATGTGGGTGTGGTCTTGTGAGGCGACCGGAGTGAATCACTGACGACTGTGTTCGTTGGACCTGAACTTTCGTGTCTCTAGCCTGGTGGACTTCGTTTATATAGATGACTCCCTGCAAAAATTCGACATTGATATATCTATTTTTTTCACGCTGAGAGTTTTAATCTTAAGAAGTCTGTTAATAACTATATGGCGTGCTCTTTGTTTTTAAATTTATCTGTCCTTTCTTTTTGTAAAGATAATGGTATTTGGGGGCGGACAGTATCAGCATAAATAAATCTCAAGCTTTGGAAACAGACAAAATCCAGATGTCTCTCGTGTGTATCGGGGTGGGGACAAGAAATTGAAAATAAATACTTGTTTATAATATATGTTTTTTTTTCATTAGGCTACGGATATATTGATGTACATTCTCAGCAGAATCTATCTTGCATATTTATAAGTCTACCATTCCATCGGGCATTGAATGTTGCTGCCACGTTAAACTTGGTCTATTCTTAACAAAATTAATGAAGAATCTGCAAAATTATTAATCCTAATCTGGCATCTCGGCTTCATTTATTTTCCCACTGCATTTTCACGGTGATTGTTCTGATGAGATTTCCTCTTTGGTAACTCGACTTCCCATATTTAAGCACAGTGCAAGATTGACAGTTAAGTTTCATAATTTCATTATTCAAATTGCTAGTTGTAAACGTAAGTTCTATGCTAACAGTTTCTTTTTTCGCACTTCTTGCTCGTGGAACTCTTTTCAGGTTTTCTGTTTTCCTGTCAACTACAATCTTCAAAAAATTTTCATACAATATTACTTATCTTCTGTCTGTTTGAATCTTGTTTATTTCCTCTCTGTTTTGCTCACTCTCAGTAACCCCTCGTGTTTTAGTGGATTTTATCGCCTTGCCTGGGAGTAAATTATTAAAAAACAACATAAAAAATTTACATATTCAACAAGAAAGTATATTTGGCGCACCATATAGTTTGTAGTTAATAGTATTTGAGATCCATTTAGTGCTTCCATGAATTCTTATGCATTTTTGTATATTAATATATGTCGGTATATATATATATATATATATATATATATATATATATATATGTGTGTGTGTGTGTGTGTGTGTGTGTGTGTGTGTGTGTGTGTGTGTGTGTGTGTTCGTGCGCGTGCGATTGCTCAAGTATCCATGTAATTTGTTTATTTTCAATATCCTGGGAATTAGTTGCATAGGGGATCTAATTGTGTATACGTGAACTGAGGCTCTCTTGTGAGGTTACTCAATCGATAATGACTCGCCATTGGTCAATATTATTTAGTGACTATCGCATTCACGGTTACTATGCACCAAGTTTTGCCTGAAACCTGGTTATTCTATGGAAACGGTTCGAATGATTAAGAAGGCTCTCTGGGAGTTCGGATAATTTTTTTAAACGATGTTTTAAACTTGGTTAGTGTTGTAGCATACCTACGGACAATGGTTATGTCCTCATTCACATAAATACAGTAGTAAATACTGTATGTTGGTCTGCAGTTGGAGATTCGACTCCAGATGTGCTGGTCAAACTCTCTGCCTCCGGGCGGAGAGGATCACCAGACGAGGCTATCTCATGAAACAGCTATTCGGACCCTGTTTTATACGGGCTCGGATACCCCACATTAAATTCGGCCCTGTGCCACATCTGACCGCGTGGGGCGTTTAGTAGATATCCTGCAGTTGGAGATTCATTGTGGAATTCACTTGACTCACTTCTAGCAGTTGACTACTTTTACGCGCCGCTGGCGAATCTTATATGTGTTGTTCTTGTCCTAAGTATTATTGTTCATTACCAACTTTCGTGTGATTATTCTATTCAGTATACTTCTCTAGGTTACAACAAATTCAATTTTCAAAAAGTTCAATAAAATGTCAGGATATTTGAAAATCCCTGACCTAAAAGATTCTTTTCTTTGAAGCTATTTTTAATCATTTTATAAAGCACAATGTAATTTCGTATTTATCAGTTATAAAACCCTCTTTCCGAT
The DNA here is from genome assembly GCA_903632075.3 of Acanthosepion pharaonis. Taxonomy (NCBI): domain Eukaryota; kingdom Metazoa; phylum Mollusca; class Cephalopoda; order Sepiida; family Sepiidae; genus Acanthosepion; species Acanthosepion pharaonis. The sequence goes on from CAHIKZ030002622.1 coordinate 1,474,107, forward strand.
ATTTGAGATATTCCATTGTTATGGTAACAGAAAGCATTACTTTATACCAATAAGTCAATATAACATACTGGCTGTTACCCTAGTGAGATCTTGCAATGAAAAAAAGTTGTTTTTACATTACTTTTTTGAAAAAAAATTACTTTGGGTATTATTGTAGCATACTTACGGACGATAATGGGTATGTCCCCATTCACACAAATACAATAGTAAATACTGTATGTTGGTCTGCAGTTGAAGATTCATTGTGGAATTCACTTGACTCACTTCTAGCAGTTGAATACTTCTTCTACGTGCTGTTGGCAAATCTTATATGTGTTGTTCTTGTCCTAAGTATTATTGTTCATTACCAACCTTCGTTTGATTATTCTATTCAGTAACCTTCCCTAGGTTACAACAGTTAGGAATCCGTTGAAAGCGATACATGTTCTGGAAACAAGCAGAACATCTGACAGCGATTTACAGTGCAAGAATTAGAAGACACAGAATTTCCACGGATTGTTTGGAAAATGTCTAGAAATTTCGAATATCTTGACTGATCATTTTCCTCATCTCATTGTTTTTTTTGTGGTGGTGGCGGGGGTACGTAACATTGCATCACCTAAGTGTCAGCACCCTAAATTTCAGATTTGGCTCCCTGTAGCTTCTGGCATTTCCCGAAGCTAAAATCACCGTCGGAATTGAGGAGATTAACGAGAACTTGCTGAAGTGACTGATAACGATTCCCAAAGAGGATTTAACAGGACTGTTTTTTTTTTTTAAAATTGAAAGTGATGCTGGAATAAATGAAAGGCTCCAAGTAAAGTTCTTTGATGGGAATTAAAGCCCTATTCTCCTTGGTAGACTAATTTTTCATCAATATTAGATGGTTGGATCATTTCCCAACAGGTCAATCTATCTATCTATCTATCTATCTATCTATCTATCTATCTATCTATCTATCTATCCTAGTACATGCTTACAGTCTAATAACGCCGAAAACTCTGATTCTCGTTTGGTCACCGAGTTAAGGATTGTCGAGCCTGGTCAGTAGTTTTATGGAGAACCGCTTACTAACACCGGGTACTATACGCAAACTCCTACAATCTGATATTTGTTTTGACTTTAAATAACCCACAAAGGGTTGACAAATCGTAAAAAAAAAAAAATCTATCTCAGTCTGTTCATATCTATCTATGCATAAAAAGTCGAACTGTTAATGAAGTTTCTGTATTTTAAAAAAAAATCATTTCACCTCAAAAAGGCAATAAAGTTACTCAAGGGGGTTGTTACATGTGAATGATTTTGAGAAAAAGAAAAATATTAAGGAGAAAACAATAAAAGAAAAGTAATTAAGAATACAGAAGATAAGGATTAATATTGCATCTAAATTTTTGAAAATTTAGATGCAATATTAATCGTTATCTTCTGTATTCTTAATTACTTCATTTTTCAAAGATGACTGCAAAACAATAAGCCGGAATAGAGTTCCACGAGCGTGAGAGCAGAAACTGTTAGCTTAGAACTTACGGTTGCATCTAGCCATTTCAACTGTAAAAGAATGAGACCTTTCCGCCAATCTAGTACTGCGCTTAAATTCGTGAAGTTTTGATACCAAAGAAAAATTACCATGAAAATATTTATAGAAAAGGCTCAGAAAAAGCTACATTACGGCGGTGGAAAGTGACTGAAGCTGAGATGTCAGGTCAGGATCAATAACATTGCAGATACTTCTTTGTATTTTATCAAGAATCTCTAAGTACACAGCAGAAGCACCAGACCAAATGTGGCAGCAGTATTCAAAGCAAGGACTTATAAATGTATAAGATAGATTCTTGCGAGAAAAATTGCCTTTCATGACACAGTGAACTAATTTTCCTAGCAGCAATCGATTCAATATAATCTTTCCACGTCATGTTAGCGAAAAACGTTAGCTCAATGAGAAGAAAATAAATAAGTCTCCTGGCGGTTAGCATCAGTCATGTTGATAGAAGGCAAAAAAAAAAGGATCTCTCAGACAGTTAAAGGAGGGTCGCTTCTTTATGTATTAAAAATGTAAATATCTACTCATCTGAGATTTTTTTCCCAGATTTTACAAGTATAAACTGACCTCTTGAGAATATTTCCCAGCTGCTTCAGCTTTAAATCAAATTCTTCCACAGTTTTCAGCACTGAACCAAACCAGTGAGTTTTTGGTTGAAAGCACAATCCAGGCAGTTTTCAAGTTTGCCGAACAGTAAAGCTAATTCGTTCGCGTGTATACGTGATGTTGTTTATTATCTGTGCAGCATCAAGCCATTGGTAATTACAGAATGTACGTTTCCTTACGCCAAAGCAACTTGTTGATATATACAAAAATGTAACTTCCTTTATTGTCTCACTTTGTGAAGAGTTCTATTGTTACTTCATCCGAAGTACAAAAGAGAATCCTCTTCCATGGATGCTTACAAAAATGAGTCTGGCATATAGCCATTAACTATATTAAGCTTAGGCCTGTCTGACACAACTACATATGGTCAGATATGGGAGCAAGAATGAGTTGCACCAATCTTCTCAGTTGGGATAGATAGCCTGCTATAAAAATCAGCATTCAAAATCCTTTTTAAACCTGCAATTGAAAAACTTATCAGTATTGCTGGAAAAATATAAACTATTTTAGACACAATGCAGATTAATCTCATGTAATTTGTCTTGCTGAATTTGTGGGGTGTGTTTGTATCCTGTAATCCATTAGGGTCGTAGGGTCACTATTTTTATTGCACCCATAGCAAATGTGGCGTGTCTCAGGTAAGATAGCCTGACAGCGTACAATTCTCTTCAGTCTGGGTTTGAACTTAGGGTTTTTCTTCTTTTAGATTGGTTACCGCAAGAGAGCCCAGTCTGCTCTGCTATTTAAACCGTAGCTGGAGGCAGATGGATTCATGCCTTTTCCAACGTCATTTGTGCGAAGTGAATGAAACAGAATCGAGCCGGGATCGAACTCAGCAATCCTAATTCACTTTCCGGGCCGATATCCGTTATACTACCTTCTAGATTTGGGCACCTCGAGGCGATGTAATGGTTAACAAGCTTGTCTCGCTAGAACAATTACGACTGAATAGTGAGTTCGATTCTCACTGGGTGCCCCATACATTCGGCCGTGTGCCACATCTAAGCTACGCCTGGAAAATTTCTACTACCTTCTAGATTTGTGCTAACATTTCTTAATTTTTTAAGTGGTGCAATTGCAGTATTTAAGAAAATATATTATTTGAGAAACATTGTTTTTAATGACCACCATCTTATTTTGGGGACGATGGTTGTTTTTTTTTTTTTTTTTTTTTGTTTTGTTTTGTTTAGCGACATATCAACCTCTATGGATTACTTAATGCTGAAATCTAAATAATGTGTACGTAATTTTATTTTATTTTGAGAACGACAGGGATTGATAGGTTATAGCCAGAAACCTATATAATAACATAGTTTTTTAAAAAAACATTTCGCCCCCAAGCTAGGCAATAAAGCCACTAAGACGCAGGGGTGGTTACTAAGTATAAAAGAATAAGAAAAAGAAAAAATATTAAGGGGAGAGAACAATAAAAGAACAGAAATCAAGAAAACAGCAGATAACGATTGATATTGCATTTAAATTTTTCAAGATCGAAGTTGGCTGGAAAGCAAGAAGCCGGAAGAGACGAGAAACGAAACTTTTAGCAAATAACTTACGGTTACATATAACTAGTTCAACTGTAAAATTATGAGACATTGTTGTCAATCTATTTCTACGTTTAAATTCATATTTTATAAATCTATAATTAATAACAGATTTGTTTAGAAACTTATAATTGATAACAGGTTATTTATGTTTGTTATAAATAATACTGGATTTTATGTTGTGTATTAATGGGTTAGAGGTAGATGCCTATAAATAATATAGGATTTTATGGTGTGTATAATGTACCCTTTTTTAACGCAATTCGTCCCAGGCAAGACGGGAGTGTTACTGGCACGCAAGGGGTTACAGAGGATTGAGAACAAGAGTAAAGAGGCGTGTTTGGGGAAGGGATACAGAGGAGGACGAGGAACAAGCTCAGGGGGTCAGATGTCGATTGATATTGCACTTGAATATTTGAAGATTATAGTCATCGGGGAAGCAAGTAAAAGGAAGGGAGGTCCACAGACCGGAAGTGCGAGAGAAGAAGCTGTTTGAGTAGAAGGGACGGTTACATTTAACCGTTTCGACAGTGAAAGGGTGGGACCGAGATGCCAGCCTAGTAGCTCGCTTAAATTTATGCAGTCTGGGAACCAGCGAAAGTAGCTCGTCGGAACAATTGTCGTGAAAATACTTGTAGAAGAGACAGAGGGTAGCCACGGCACGTCTGTGAGAAAGCGACTGTATACGAGATGTCAGATCAGGATCTATCGCATTGCATATTCGTCTCTGGCTTATGCTAAGGACCTCGAGACGTACATCGGGGGCACCAGACCATATGACAACAATATTCCATGCAAGGACGGATGGTTTATTTAACGATTGCCGTGATATTGCTAATAGAAGAGACAGAGGGAAGCCACGGCACGTCTGTGAGAAAGCGTTTGTAGACAAGATGCCAGATCAGGAACTATCACATTGCATATCCGGCTCTCTTAACATAAAACTTTATTGCCAGCTTGTATATCGTCCTCATGTCCCGATTGCATTCTGCAAACTAGTCAGTTGTGACAAATAGTGTTTAGTCTTGTGTGTCCAAAGAGCTGGTACAACCGTCTCTTTCAATCTGGAACAGTGCGTCACAACCAGTTTTTCCCGGAATCCTAGGGTTCTGCAAGAGGTAGCTTGGAGTTCTGCGAGAAAGAATGGTAAACAAGGTAATGAATTTTTGAGTAATTTTGTTTAATATCACATTCGTAGTTTTACTATACACGTACGGCATATTGTTGGAAAATTTTTGGTTGTATTAAAGATATCAATCTCTTATTTAAAATTATAATCATTACAGGGAATTTATTCAGCGATATCTCTTTGGTGTTTTTTTTTTAAATTTTGTGCAAGGGTTCTTTGAGATAACTATTTCAAGGATGGCACAAGGCTAAAAAAAGTTCAGATACTCTGATCTGGTAAGACAAATTTTGGTAGGTCAGTTTATTAGATGTATATTAATAATACACTAAATTTACAATAATCTATGACAGTTATAACTGACTCTGCTAAAAATGTCTCAAAACGTCTGGAATGCACCTCGTATACCCAGTCTTCCCTTTCTTGCCTCGACAGAGTCCAAACAGGTCTCCGCGTCCTTGTGGGTGATGAATTATTTTCCACTTTACAATCCTTTTCCCACTGATGAAACAGTGCAAACCTCTCGCTACTCTACCGCTATTTCCATGCAAAGTGTTCAGAGGAACTACATTCCTTAGATCCGCCAGTTCTAACTTGTTAATACCGTACCTATGAACACTAATACCTTGTTATATGCCGTACCTATGAACACTAATACCTTGTTATATACTGTACCTATGAACACTAATACCTTGTTATATACCATACCTATGAACACTAATACCTTGTTATATACCATACCTATGAACACTAATACCTTGTTATATACCGTACCTATTAACATTAATGGGTATGTCTCAATCCTCATAAATACGTTAGAGTCTATTATAAGTGGGGGTAATATGCTGTCTCAGTAGTCCACCATGAGCAGTGGTTTACCTACTTCCCACCACTGGTGGCGATTATTGTATTTTGTTGATGTTATAAAGATTACCATTTCATTTCCAACCTCCGTTTTGGTTATTTTTCATTTAGTAACTCTTTCTAGGTTACAACAAACCTTCACAGCCACGAGCCGCCATGTCACGTACATGGTAGTGAGAAACCCACATTTCCCTCGTATTCCATTCGTAAGATGTAAGTTCCCACGAGTAGTTACTTTGTGGGAACGACTCCTAAGAAAATGCTTCCCTGGTCACTAAAATTTTAACTTGTTCAAGTGTAGGGTTAACTGTTATCTTTCTAACCTATCCGCATAAACTCTGCCTCGTAATCTATAAGCCTCTACCTCGAGTGGCTCTAGGGACTTGTACAGGGTGAACCTTACTGTAAAAAAAAATACCTGTATGTATTATATATGTATTACATATGGAAGCACATAATGTGAAAATAGTCATCAAAGCGAAAGTGCTCGGACGAACTGAATTCCTTGGTTCCGCCAGTTCTAACTTTCACGACTAGCAATCATCGTAGCAAACCATCCGCACTGTCTCCATATTCCATCATTGAGAAGTAAGTTCCACACGAACAGCTTCTTACCGCGGATCACTGCACTTTGGAACTGACTCCAAAGAAGATACTTTTCCAATAAGTACATCTTAACCTGTTCAAGTCTAGAGTTAACCGTTATCTTAACCTATCCGCATAGAGCTTCTACCTCGAGTGACTCCCGGGCCTTGTACAGGATGAATCTCACCGTAAAAAATTACCTTTATGTATTATATATTTATTACATATGGAAGCACGAAATGCGAAAATAGTCATCAAAGCTATTATTTTTCTGAACACATGTGGCTGTACAGGGAGTGTATTTTAAGTACAAGTTACTATTTCTCAGAATTGCTTCCGTATTTACCTGTTACTTTTCACATTTTTTCTTTTTTACTTCTTTTTTTTTCCTTTTACCGTTTTCTTTTTTTTGTTTTTCCTTCCTTTAACCTTTTTATAATTCATGGCGCTGTTTTTACATTCTTTCTTTGACCTCATTTCTTTCTTTCTTTCTTTCTTTCTTTCTTTCTTTCTTTCTTTCTTTCTTTCGTTTTTCTTCTTTTTCTTTTACCCTTCTTTGCTTCCTTCCTTTTCCTTCTTTTTGCCTTTTCTCTTTCTTTTTTCCTTCTTTTTTTACTTTCGTTTTGACTTTCCTCTTCTTTCTTAACACCGGCCGTAAAACTCTTTCTTTCTTTCTTTCTTCTTTGCTTCCATCCTTCTTTTTTTCTTCCACTCTTTTTTCTTCTTTTTTAATACGTGATATGTGTGTGTGTATATATATATATATATATATATATATATATATATATATATATATGGTTTTACGACTATTGTCGTCAGTACACTAGGGTCTCTAGTTATTTACAAGAATGCATAGCAATTCTCAGATGATAAAGCAAAGGAGGTTTCAACAATTGTCCGCCGTTTCTCTCAATGTTCGATTTAATTAATTTATGCTAGTTGGAAGCCCTTAGGTTGATTTTTTTGCTTGTTTTTGTGTGCGTGAGGGTTTTGTTTGTGTGCGCGTGTGTATGTGAGTATGTTTCAAAACTTAATGGCATGAGAGCTTCCATATTTCTAGTAGAAGTATAGTGGTACCAGAAGCAGGTGTTGTTAACTACAATCACTATTTTCTAAGCACATTTTCATTTGCAAATGTATAAAAGACGTGGGTAATTACTCAGGTAGAAGGCACCCCAGGAATGTCGTTTAGTTTTATGTATGGAATGATTTGAACCTCCCTGGGTGCACGTATATCCCTCTATGCAAAAGTATATTCATTTTTTGAAAGTATATTTTACAAATACAAAGGATGCCTGGAAGGAAGTCAAATTGCTGGACTTCTAAATAGTATGAAAATAAAAAAGATGATAAATATGTAGATATAGATATTAACTAAGTTTAGCTTAGTACTCCATTAAAGCACAAGACCACAAAGAGGCGTACAGAGAAGCTCAGACTCATGACGCAGAATTAATGAGCTTCTAAACTAGCTTGCTTGTCTCATGGTGACGAGGTTATATATATATATATATATATATATATATATATATATAATTATTGAACAATATAGTTCATGCCACATTGACGGAAAACCTACCAGTAAAAAAAGAATTCTCTTATTACTATATTTGTACAAAAACGCACAATATTAAAATTTAAACTCAGCGTTGCGACCGCACGTTCCAAAACAATAACACATTTCTCATCGCATTTTTTCGGATCACATCTCTATTTTCGTTGTTATTACCGAGAAGTAAAAACAAGAACAACATCTGTTTCCATACCTGAGGATGTCTGTAGGAACAGACGAAAGCTTGTAAAAAATTAAAAAGGGTCTTTTTAATTTTTTACAAGCTTTCGTCTGTTCCTATGCGACTGGAATTTATAAACAGAGATCATATCATTCATGTACGGGTTCGGTGTTGGTGTATCTTATTGATATTGTTTGCGAAGATGTATTCTCGCCATTTAAATCATTAACCTCACCTCTATATTTGTTTTTTTTGAATGATTTATATATATATATATATATATATATATATATATATATATATATATATATATATATATATACGGTTCCGTATAGGATACAGGTTCGATTTCTGTCGGAGGACGCATATTTTCTATGAACATTTCTCGGGCATTCAGGCCAGTAAATGTTGTTAATACTGTTTATTATAAACAGAGCATTTGCTTAAATATTTGTATTTATAAAAAAGAACGTATAAACATAAAAAAAGTGTCTTAAAAAATAATTTGTCGGACTTTGTCCCTAGTTCTGTTTTATTTCCAAGCGAATTTCCAAAATTCTCTTGAAAATGAAACAGAACTAGGGACTGTAATTTAATTTAATTCTATAATGGTAATCCCTGTGTAGCGATGGAACCATATTTTTAAGTAAGTAAATTTATAATATTTATGCTCTGTTTGAGCACTGTTTTGTAAAAATAAAAAAAATATTAATAAGAACACCGGATTATATATCTTACTGTTCTTTCTCCTTATTATATATATATATATATATATATATATATATATATATATACTATTTACATTGTTCGGATTGTTGTCCTCATCTTCATTGTCAAAAAGTTGTGAGTTTAATATCTGGCCACAGTAGAGGTGAACCAAAAATTTGAGTTACCAAAAGCAAATAACTGAACCTGAGATATCCAGAAAAGGCATGACACATGGAACTAGAACAATCTATCCTGGTGGGCGAAATAAAGGGCTTGGTTCGAAATTCCAACGTATATTACTTGAAGAAGACCGGAACGTGCAAGGCCCGAATCGTCATGAATATGACAATAAAGATGAGGATAACACTCCGAAAAATGTAAATAGTTACAATACTCCATCTCAGTAATATAGACATAGACGTAATTGATCTACCGAGACAAGCTTGCTAACCATTACATCACGTCGAAGCGCCACTAGTCGACCATATAGCTGGAGTCTGGCCCATGAAAAAATGTATAAGGGTAATTTTACACAATGACGAACACACTGAATAGGTAGTATTAACTTCCGAGGTAACTAGAGATTGTCACCGCTTAATTCAGAATAGAAACTATTTTTGGTAAACTGCAAAAGGGTACATCTTTTTAACGCGACATGGAATACACCAGAAACCTAATTTTATGGGTCTATATAAATATTTCTTTCCAAAAATACCAGGTAGGTATAAATATGTCCGAAAGTTAAAAAAAGTAAATATATCTTCATTAATGACCTTTCCGATGTTATCAGTTCCCGAGCAGGCATCTACGCGGACCACATTACTATTTACTCCTGCCTCAATAGTAAATCTGGTATCGTTGACAAAACTAACTTGGCCGCTTATCTCGAAAATGACCTCCAATTTGTGGTTGACTGGGGCAGAAAATGGCTTATTAATTTTAATGCCTCCAAAACGAAACTGCTCTCCTTTACTCACCGGAGAGAACCCTCCCTGTTTCCCATCAGAATGGCTGATTCCCAACTCCTCGAGAGCGCCTCGTTACGCCTGCTTGGTCTCACACTGTCCGCTGACATAAAGGTGGAACAAATAGCTTCATTTACCGCAAGGAAAGTTAGTTCTCTGTGTCGTGCTAGAAAGTTTTTCTCCTTTGAATCCATCTTTCAAATCTATAAATCAACCATCCGTCCTTGCATGGAATATTGCTGTCATATATAGTCTAGTGTTTCCCGGTGTACATCTCGAAGTCCTCGACAAAATCCAGAGACGAATATGCAATGCGATAGATCCTGATCTGGCATCTCGTCTACAGTCGTGTTGTGGTAGGATCCACCTAATTTGCATAGTGGAGTACCGACCATATAAATGGTACCGGGAAGAGAGGGAGGAATCAAGAGATTCAACCAGAGACTCTGCCCGACTGCGACTAAGTCAACCCATTCTCCTGGAACGGTCTTCCCAAGAATATACAAAAGACTATATGTAAATATTGTGTACACTTTCTTGTTTCAATACATTTTGTTCTAAGTACATTTTGTGTTGTATTATTATTCCATGCATTAGTCAAGTTTCAACAAGTCGCTTTCTCCCATACGTGCGTGGCTTCCCTCTGTCTCTTCCACAAGTATTTTCACGGCAATTGTTCCGACGAGATACTTTCGCTGGTTCCCGGACCTCATGAATGTAAGCGAGTTACTAGGCTGGCAACTCGGTCCCACCGTTTCACTGCCGAAACGGTTAAATGTAACCGTCTCTTCTACTCAAACAGCTTCTTCTCTCGCACTTCCGGTCTGTGGACCTCCCTTCCTTTTACTTGCTTCCCCGATGATTATAATCTTCAAATATTCAAGTGTAATGTCAATCGATATCTTCTGATATATTGATCTTGTTCCCCGTCCTACTCTGTATCTTTTCCTCAAACACGCCTCTGTACTCTTGTTCTCAATCCTCTGTAACCCCTTGCTTGCTAGTGGTACTCCCGCCTTTCTTGTGGTGAATTGCTTAAAAATTGTTAAGAATAGGTAAATATGTATAAAGACAGTGCGGCATTTCGAAAGTAACTTTGGTCAAGGTATACCCTGATTGTGTCTTAACATCGTTACTGTGTACATGTGAAATGGCGGCTGTCTATGAATGGAAATGAACTCTAGAATGCATGTCAGCGAAGTAGAGGCGCGGGTTCACAGCCAGTGCGACGGTATCAGGCATAACAATTCTTTAACCTGAGTTGCATTTGTGTAGTCATGTTTCTTGCATGAGCGACAACAGGATTCCTAAGCATGGAGAACGTACTAACGGAAAACGATCGGTCCCTAAGCCACAGAAGCGTTATCAGGATAGTCTGAAGAAATCACTGAACCTTGCAAACATTGGTACACATGTCTGGGAGTTCCATGCAAATTATTTACCATCTGTCAAAAGAAGGTTTATGCTGATTTTCCAATCACAGCTTAGATGTGGCACATGAGACACCTAGCGGGTATCAAACTCTCTGCTCAGTCGCAATTGTTCTAGCCTAACATATCTACTCCCACTGTGATAAAAAATAAATAATTAGTAAATAAATTTTCAGAATTTAAGCAGAGACATTAGAAGCATAGATTTGAAGTAAACTTTAGAAGAAACCGGAAACCCAATCCTAAACAGCAAACAAGGGATAAACCTCTACACCTGTTCAAAGAATGTGAACCGGACGTTAGGTCAGTCTATCTGCTCCTAATGAGGAAAAAAAATTTTTTTTTTAAGCATTACGCCCCGAGCAAGGCGTGAAGCCACTAGGATGCAGGGGGATGCAGAGGATTTGGAGCAAGAGCAGATAGGAGTGATAGAAGAAAGGATGAGGAGAGGGATAGTGGATAGATCAAGGTAACTGGAGGTGTCGATTGACATTACATTTGAATAGTTGGAGATTATAGCTCTCAGGGAAACAGTAATTGGGAAGGGTGTTCCACAGAGAAAATAAAATTTAATAGTTTAGGCGGAGACGTTAGAAGTATAGATTTGAAGTAAACTTTAGAAGGAACCGGAAACCCAATCCTAAACAAGAAACAAGGAATAAACCTCTACTCTTATTAAAAAAACAAGCACAAAATGGTATTAAATACAAACAGTTCATGTTGGTCAATTGGTGGACTGAAAAGACACGCAAACATTTATAATAATAAACCTAGTGTCAATAAAAATTGTACGTCTTATGTCTGCCATATTTGTTTTAGAGGTTTCAATAGGTTGCCCGATCGTCTTAATTGACATTGAGGTGGCGGCCATAATGTATACACGGATATATGTATATGGGCCGCGTGGCCGAGCGGTTAGAACGTTTGATTTTTGACGAAAGTATACATGTTTGATGCTTAGGTACTTCAATAATTAAATGTCTAATGTTTCTCAAGGAAACATTTTGTAGTACATGAAATAATAGCGGTGAAAAGAGTACATGCAAAAAATAACAGGCCAATTGATTTGCAATGCAAAAGAAATTACTTGCATTATTTGCATTATTCGGACTGTTATCCTCATCTTCATTGCCATATTCACAACGTTTCGGCCGTTGTATGCTCCGGCCTTCTTCAGGTGATTGGAATTTCGAATCGAACCCTTTATTTCGTCCACGGGGGGGTTAGATTGTTCTAGTTCCTCGTGCCACGCCTCTTCCGAATGTCTCAGCTATTTCCCTTTAACTTAAATTTCCAATTATTGATTTACCACTGCTGTGGTTTGTTATTGAACACAACTCTTTGGGTCTAGTCATTTGATCTAACAACTGGGCCATGTGTCCTTGAGGGTTCGAAATTCCAATCACTTGAAGAAGGCCGGAGTGTACAACGACCAAAACATTATGAATATGGAAATGAAGATGAGAATAACAGTCCGAATAATGTAAATAATACAAGTAATCCTAACACCTCATCTCAGAGATATAGACAGATGCAAAATAACAATTATTAGACAAATTAACAAAAGGGAAGTTTAAAACAAGAGTTTATTTTGTTAGATGTAAATTGTATACACGAAATTGTATACATAAAGATGTTATAGTGGGAACTTACTGTGTTTATTTTTTTTATGTGTGTAGCGTTCACAGCCTTTTTAGCTTCAGCGTGTAAAGTTCTTGACACCAGTTCGAAAAAGGAAAAACCTGGAAGAGGTAGAGAGTTACTTTAGGGTTCACGTGTTTTTTATATTTGAGAGCTGTTGCTGATATGAATTTTATTTTAGGGCTGCTACTATGTTTAAGGTCATTACACGCAGTTGTTGTTTTGTGTGTTTAGTGACATATCAACCTCTATTGGTTATTTAATGACGAAATCTAAATATTTGGAACACAATTTTATGACTTCAGCTAAATATTTTAATTTGTGAACGTGATTTTATGCCTTCAATCATAGATAAAATGTATTATTAGTTATTTTGCTATAAAATGTATTGTTAGTAATTCTACTGTAAAAATGTATTGCGGGTCATTTTGTTTTAAAATTGTATTGCTGATAATTTTACAATATAAAATGTATTGATGGCAATTTTACAATATAAAAAGGTATTGCTGGTAATTTTACAATGTAAAAATATATTGCTGGTAATTTTACAATATAAGATGTATTGCTAGTAATTTTACAACATAAAATGTATTGCTGGTGATTTTAAAATATAAAAACATATTGCTGGTAATTTTGAAATATAAAAATATATTGCTGGTAATTTTACAATATCAAAATGTATTGCTTAATTTTACGACATAAAAATTTATTGTTGGTAATTTTTCAATATAAAAACGTATTGTTGGTAATTAATTTTACAATATAAAAACTTATTGCTGGTAATTTTAACTTACCGGAACTACTTTTTATATTGTAAATATAAAAAGTAGTTCCGGTAATTTTACAATATAAAAACGTTTTTACTATAAAAATGTATTTTTATACTTTTATAGAGTTTTGTTTTTGTTTGGGGGAGGTCATTATTTGCCCATAGATGGGACCCTAACAGGTGCTACCACCCGGGTCAGAGTGGACCTCAAGAGAAAAACCTCCAATCTCCCGATGAAAGGCCTTCCTGCCGGATGTAGTTTATCGTCATACCCAGGTTTACAGGTAGATACGGAAGCTACCTATGCTAGTTTTGTAACAAAGTATGTGATCTGAAGAATCATATATGAATGCATAAGACCGGAAAAAATGGAAGACCATAGAGAAGTCTTTTGTCTGTCATATATGCACAGATCAGATATTGTAATTTAAGTTCCTCAATATTTCTTGGGTACGTCTGATAAACAACTAATTTCAAATGAAAAAAAATCCAAGGGCGTGATGTCTTGGTGGTCATTCAACAGGACCTTTCAAAACAAATTAGACATTTAAGACATGATTAATTGATCCTTATGGTGCGCGACTTTTGCCTCACCCTGTATATTGTGTCTTTGGGTAGCAGTCCCTCTTTTATACAAGTTTCGTTAAAAATGACTTACAAGTTTTTTATTTAATTTTTCTTGTGTTCGTATATTTTTTTTCGTTTCTGGACAACAATTTAGTAGGAATTGTTCGAATTCTTCGAATTAATTATTGTCCAAATTAATTATTTAATTACTTATTTGATATTATTAATCAATTAATTATTTGATATTATTAATCAATTAATTATTTGATATTATTAATTAATTATTGTTCGAATTAATCGCAGTACCTATTAAGTCGTTTTTAACAAAAATTGTATATATATATGTGTGCGTGTGGGTGTCAAAAGTTAAGAATGGCAAATATGTATGCGCTTAGATTTAGGGGTAATGTCGCTCATAGATACACATACATATGCCAGACCTAAAATTGAGTATTGCTATGCAGGAGTTCTAACTTTCCTGTCTCGAGAGTGTCCAAAAGCGACTTCGCGCCCTTATAGGTGACAAATTATCTTCCACCCTGAAACTCTTCTCTCATAGACATGATGTGGCACGTCTCTCACTGCCCTATCGCTATTTCTATGGAAATTGCCCTGACGAACTGAATTCCTTGGTTCCGCCAGTTCAATCTTTCACGACTAGAGCCCGCCATGCCAGTTTACATTGTAACAAACCACCCACGTTCTCTCCGTATTGTATCGGTGAGAATTAAGTTCCACTCGAACAGCTTCTTCCCGCGGACCACTGCTCTTTGGAACCGACTCCCAAGAAGATTTTTCCCCAATAAGTACATCTTAACCTGTTCAAGTCTATAGTTAACCGTTATCTTCCCAAACTATCTGCATAAACTCTGTAAGCCTCTACCACGACTGACTCCCACGCCTTGTACAGGAGGAATCTCACTGTAAATGTAATATCTGTATGTGTTATATATGTATTACATATGGAAGCACAGAATGCAAAAATAGTCATCAAAGCGATTATTTTTCTGAACACATGTGGCTGTACAGCGAGTGTATTTAAAGTACAAGTTAATATTTCTCAGAATTGCTTCCGTATCTACCTGTTAATTTTGACATATTTTTCTTCCGCATTTCTTTCTTTTTTATTTCTTTTCCCCCCTTTTCTTTCCTTTTACCGTTTTCTTTTTCTTTCTTTTAACCTTTTTAATTCCTGACACTCTTTCTATATTATCTCTTTCACCTCATTTCATCCTTTCTTTCTTTCTTTCTTTCTTTCTTTCTTTCTTTACTCACTTCTTTCCATTTTTTCTTCTTTTTCTTTTTTCCTTCTTTGCTTTGTTCCTTTTTCTTCTTTTTGCCTTTTCTCTTACTTTTTTCCTTCGTTTTTACTTTCGTTTTGACTTTCTTCTTTCTTAACTCCGTCCGTAAATTTTTTTCTTTGTTTCTGCTCATTTCTTTCTTTTCTTTCTTTCTTTCTTTCTTTCTTTCTTTCTTTCTTTCTTTGCTTGCTTCCTTCCTTTTCCTTCTTTTTAATTTCTCTCTGTCTTTTTCCTTCTTTTTTCTTTCCACCCTTTCTTCTTTCTTAAGTCCGCCCCTACCACTCTTTCTTTCTTTCTTTCTTTCTTTCTTTCTTTCTTTCTTTCTTTCTTTCTTTCTTTCTTTCTTCTTTTCGAATTCCAATCTTTGTTTCCTTTTTTCTTTTCTTTTCCACAATGAGTTTGTTGAGATCCGGCTTCTTCATATTCCTTGATAAGTACGATAAATAAACACATACTCTGTTCTCTATATCTCCCTTACACACACACACACACACACACACAAATACACACACACACACAAATACACACACACAAATACACACACACAAATACACACACGCACACGAACGCACGCACAAAGTCACACCTAGAAAATAGGTTTTTATCTACTTGCCACAACAGGTACATACCACCATTCTTATCTTTTTTGTATATTCACACATAAGCATATGTGAGTATTCCTCTATAAATAACATGCATTTGATTCTCTTTAAATTCACTCTCTTTCTCTATCTTTATCTATTTCTCTCTGATATATATATATATATATATATATTTGTGTGTGTGTGTGTGTAGTAAAAATAAAGATAGTATACCTAGGCATCTACTGAATATTAAGCCGAATGTACAGGCAATGTCTGTTAAACCATTTACATTCTCCTCGTGTCAACTAAGCTTGTAAAGGAAGTTGGCAAAATGAAGTATAATGTTCCGAAGTACTTTCCACCACTGTTGGTCGTTTTCGAGAAAAGACGGTTGAAAATCGTGAAATCGTCAGTACAGTGTATAATATTCGGCCACTCGTATTCGAGGATACCCGTTTACTAGGGCGGCTAGCCAATCCCTATTGCCGACGCTCGCTCAGACATATTTGTGTTTGCTCAACACCCACAGAGCCCACCTGTGGTTTATACTGCAACTATGCTGAGCAGACCTTAGTTACAGTTTCTGAGAGAGAGCGTGTTATCTAGCGTGATCAACTATTTGAACAAGGCCAGAACGCTGAAGCCCTCGGCCACGATGACTTGTGACTTTCTTGCTAGAACAGCTGTCGACGGCCTTCAAAAGGCTTGAGTCAACCCCGTGGTATGGTTTTCAAGCACAGAGTGTACAGATACAAACATACATACACACACACGGACACACACACAGACACACACATATGGGGAAAATTTTAGGAACATTCATGACAAAGTTAAAAAAAATATTTGGTACGAGTCGCTTCGTCCTTTACGACTTCATCAGACAAAAGGGGCTGAACTGGTTGAAGTAAAAATTGAAGTGAGTCAGGTCGAAGAGTATTTCGAACCTTTTTGTATATAACCGAAGTTCCCCTGAATTATAAAAAGCTACCTAAGAAAATATTCAGTTCCTCCTTTCATTTGACTCTTGACGGCTAAACCATGCGGCATGGACACTACAGAGTTGTTGTATGGGTATATTTCTCCAGGCAGAGAGAACAGAGTGTGGCTTGCCAGATTTCTATACATGCTCAATGGGGGTTGAATCTGACAAGTCTGGAAAACAATGGAGTCCTTGGAAACCAGCCAAGTGTTATTGAAACCAGTTCCGTATCAGCCGTGCACAATGTGAGATTGTAATTATCTCACCGGAACAAAACATCATCACCGGACGACAAAAACATAAAGAGGTGAAAAATACTCGGCAACAAGATCTCTGCATGTCACACCTATTAATGCAGAATTCTGTTTCCCGAATGGTCCATATTCAACTCGAAGAGACATCACAGCTGACTGTCTATTTATCTATTTTTTTAATAATTGTTCACCAAATACAAGACACAATAGCCACTCAAGTTATAGGATTAATGAATTAGGTTTTTGTATCCTCTCAAGAATCTATCTTTTTTTATGAATTGTTCACACAATACAAGGCTCAAGTGCCTCTCAATGTAGACGATTACTGAATAAGTGCGTTGTATGAATATTAGGGGAGGAGCAAGGAAGGGGAGTTCCTGAGATCTTGTGGGAAATATAACGGTAAACCCTAGACTTGAAGACATTAAAATTGTCGTGATCGATGAAGCATCTATCTATCTATCTATCTATCTATCTATCTATCTATCTATCTATCTATCTATTTTTGATGAATTATTCACCCAATACAAGACCCAAGACTCACTCAAGGTAGAGGATCACTGAATTAGGTTGTTGCATTTCCCTCGTGAATCTATCTGAGTATATTCAAATCTATCTATCTATCTATCTATCTATCTATCTATCTATCTATCTATCTATCTTTTTCAGTTTATATCTATCTATCTATCTATCTATCTGAATTTATATCTATTTCAATCTATCTCAGTTTATATCTACATATCTCAGTTTCTTTATTTCTTTCTTTCCTTCTATCTATCTATCT
The DNA here is from genome assembly GCA_903632075.3 of Acanthosepion pharaonis. Taxonomy (NCBI): domain Eukaryota; kingdom Metazoa; phylum Mollusca; class Cephalopoda; order Sepiida; family Sepiidae; genus Acanthosepion; species Acanthosepion pharaonis. The sequence continues at coordinate 1,492,066 of CAHIKZ030002622.1, forward strand.
ATCTATCTATCTATCTATCTATCTATCTATCTATCTAAGAACATTTTTACAGTGTTTTATCTATTCTTGTTGACTAATTCACAGCAAACTCTAACCACACGAAGTACTTTCATGATGTGTGTCTCAGAAGCTAGTATACACACACACACACACACACGCACGCACACGCGCGCGCACACACGCACGCACGCACGCACACGCACGCACACACACGCATGCACACACACACACACAGAGAATGTATAATGGCTAACGTCGAATATTAAAAGTGTTAGATCTTGAAAATGACCGGAAGTGTGGTTGAAAGCGTTCGATCACAAATATCAAGACGATATCTATATTCATTGAACCCAAATACACCCTCGCTTTTGTATAAAGAAGAATATTTAACTAAAAACGTAAGAAAAGAAAAAAAAACAATCCTTGTCGATCATATTTAATGACACGCGTATCATTAAAAAAAAACGCAACTTCAACACGCGTACGAACACACACACACAATGTCAAAACACACACACAACCTCAATATATACATACTCGTGCACAAGTGTGTAACATCTCCACAAATACACCTTTTCACATAGTATATATATATTTATGAGAGAGAGAGAGAGAGAGAGAGAGAGAATGAGAGAGAGAGAGAATGAACGTTACATTTACCTATGCGCAAATATCGTTGGTAGAAGTATGAAATTATCTCCTCCCCCACCTGTGGGTTAAATAGTAGGACTTTTATCTGGAAAATCAATGTTATTCTCAAAAAGTTGTTAATTCAGTATTACCCCGCAAAAACAAAATATTCTTGCAATACATGTTTCGTCTTTAAATAACCCACAAAGAGGGTGATAAGCTCCCAAAACAACAACAACAAATCAATCAATGTGTGTGTGTGTGTGTGTGTGTGTGTGTGAGAGAGAGAGAGAGAGAGAGAGAGAGAGAGAGGCCAAGTTAAAACATAGATTATTCGAACTCTTGTCTTTACAATTGATTGATTGATTCGTTTTTTACGGCTTATCAACCCATTGCAGATTATTTAAAGCCAGAAAATATTTTTGGATTGTCAGAATTTTTGGGTGATAATAATGTTTTAGTGATATAAGTCTTACTAATTAACCCATAGCTGGGGGAGAAGAGGTGGATTTCCTAAGGGTATTTATACATAAGTGAATATAACGGATCCAACTAGAATTGAAAGTCGACTCTCTGATTAACAATTCCGAGACATTATCTCTTACACCACCCGCACATATAACCTTACAGCACCTATTAACCTTGTTGTTTTAGCATAAGGTCTTGGCTGATGCATTCTTCGGAATTTTTCTGTGGTTCAAAACACGAAAAGTAATGACGACAATCTGAATAACTACTGCTGTAATGAAAACGCCTCATAACAGAAATCCAGAAAACAAACACGGAAGCATAAATTAACAGAAATTTAAAGTTAGTCCTGATAATGGCTGAAAATCACTCGACACAACTTCGCACACTTAGACTCTCAGCGGGTTTTACAAAAGTAAATTCTGTGATGCCAATAAACACTCGCTGCCACTTTGTGATGCCAACGAATACTCGTTGTCACTTTTGTCTTGCTCGTTGTAGTAGAGACTTTTTAATCGCAGATACAGCTATAGTACGCCGTTGAACAATACTGGTGTCAGACGCCTTCGAATAACACTCGCACTAATAGTGATATTTAGCTACCCCCCTACACGAGGGTTACATACGGCACAAGGCCGGGTTTAACATGGGATTTCCGAGGCCGTAGGCACGGCCAAAAATATTCCCTCTTTGAACCCGCATAAGCGGGTTTAGGGGCAGTCAACCACCCCGAACGAGACTCTGCCCTTCGGCGGAGCCTCGTCCGGGTTCCTCTCCGACCGAGAGCAGAGAGTTAGAGTGTTACTTAGCAAATATTTTTGCCCTAATAGTACTTGCTCTATAATACTCGCTCGGAAAGTAATCACCGTATAGATAAATAGTATAGTGAATAGAGTAGAGAATAGTGGCCCGTATAGTAATAGTGGATAGAGTAGAAATAGCGATCCGAACAGTAATAGAGGATAGAATATAAATAACGATCAATTAGACACACGCTACTTCCATATATGTGTTTCCACTATAGTCACGTGGTTTACTTAATTCAATAATGGGATCGCCTTTGTTTACTCACTGGACATCTATGTTCAAACTTAAGTATCGACAGTGACATTTTATTCCTATATAAGAGAAAATTAATTTTGGAGTATTTGAAGTTTAAAAATGAGAATAAAACGATAACGAATTAATATTTTCATCTATCTATCTATCTATCTATCTATCTATCTATCTATCTATCTATCTGAGTATATTCATATCTATCTATCTATCTATCTATCTATCTATCTATCTATCTATCTAACCTAATCTGTCTAAATCTATCTATCTATCTATCTGAGTATATCCATATCTATCTATCTATCTATCTATCTATCTATCTATCTTAGTATATTCAAATCTATCTATCTATCTATCTATCTATCTGAGTATATTCATATCTATCTATCTATCTATCTATCTATCTATCTGAGTTTATTCATATCTATCTATCTATCTATCTATCTATCTATCTATCTATCTATCTATCTCAATCTGTCTAAATCTATCTATCTATCTATCTATCTATCTATCTATCTATCTATCTATCTATAATAATGTTTAACTTACAAAAAATAGTAAGAAACATGTGACTGAAAGTATTGTCCATTGATAGCCACTACCATTTACTATATTTCTGGCAGCATTTGAATCCCACGTGGTAAAAACGACACATCTTTTGAGGCTAAACACAGTTCGACCCATTTTTGGCATCTTCATAAGAATGAAAGTTCTGCTCAGCCAGACCATATGCCATTGATCAGAACAAGTGATAATCGGACGGGGGCAATATTGGGTGAAT
>CAHIKZ030002622.1:1500000-1515000 GCA_903632075.3 Acanthosepion pharaonis
ATTCTCCCGACTCAAAAAAGAAGGAAGGAAAAAATGAAGTGTAAAAACTTCTGTTAGAGCAGGGCCGGTGCAAGGGTCTCGGGTCACTAACCCCCGAATCTATGACGTAGTACCCTCACCAATCTGTGATACGGGGCTCCCTCTCTATTACATCTCAATTTTCATAAGGTAGAATTCATATAAATTTTATTGTAACTTAATTATGTACAATAATGGATCTTATGCAATATAGGTGAACAAGTCACCGAGAAGAATTGAAAATAAATACAATGTATTGTATCTAAATACAAATTAGAGACAACAGATCCTTCCCTCTGAAATAGTTATTTTCTAAGCGCAGCTTAGATGTGGCCGAAAGTATGGGGCACCTAGTGAAGATCAAACTCACTACTCAGTCGTAATTGTTCTACCGAGACAAACTTGCTAACCATTACACCACCTGGAGGTGCCCTCATTCTAACTGAAATAAAATCAAAAATGTTTTGCGATAATTTTTAACATCAACTTGAGATTTTTCTTGATAAATTAATAATTTTGAACGGGCTGAATAATTTTTTCAGCACGTTCAATATTAGGGATATAAAATAGTGAATTTTATATCACTTGTTTTTCAAGACTTAGCATGAGCAAAAATTCACGGATTTAGAGGAAGTAGAAAAATGACCACAGAAGGAAGTAAAAATCCGCAAAAAGTAAGAGTTTTCAGGCCCAATAGTCTTTCAAGACACGTAGCCTCTCCGACGAAGGGGGCGGTGCAAGGGTCTCATGTATTTATTATGCCGGTCCCCTCCCAAATCTATGATACGCTCAGCACCATTTTGCTACATCACTATTTTCATAAGCTTGCATTTATATAAAATACGAAATTTATTGTGACAAAATTATATACAATAATGGATTATATGCAATATATATGAACAATTCACCTAGAAAAATTGAAAATAAATACAATGTATCTAAATACAAATTAGAGACAATAGTTAAATCCATCTTAAATAAATCAAGAATGTTTTGCGACAATTTTAAAAATCAACTTGAGATTTTTCTTGATAAAAAGTTGAATAATTTTAACACATTCAACAGTATGGATAAAAAAATAGTAAATTTTATATAGTTCGTTTTTCAAGACTTACGAAGAGTAAAACAAATTCACAGATTTGGAGGAAGATGAAAAATGGCCACAGCAGGAAATAAAAATCCGATAAAATTTTTCATTCTTCAATAGTCAGTTATGCTTAGTTTATATATATATATATATATATATATATATATATATATATATATATATTTCGTATATGAATGTAGGTAGAAAAAAAGTAAATGTTGATAAGATAGCGAGGGAGACTGCAAGACTGCCCGGGGTACCCAATCAGGGGTTCGGGAAGTAGTACGTGCCGGTCCTGTGTTAGAGTACGTAGTCTGTAGTCCCAATTTTCTTGTCTGATTCTCTTTTCTTTCAGTCTTTCGGTTTTGATTTTTATTTTCTTGATTACATTGAATATTCCAGAAGTCGTCTGTTAATCTGATTATACAAAAGTGGATTCCTCGGGAAATCGCCTGTTGAAGCCTCAATTGCCAGACAAAAAAAAAAAAAAAAAAAATTGTTCGAAATAAAATACCATCGACTTTTGTCACCTGATAACTAATCTGAAGTTTCCGTCAATACAGAAATATATTTCTCCTTTGTCTTCCGAGATTCAAGATTTGTTTTAGAATTGATTGTCAATATTAAAAATACAAAACGAATTGTATATATATATATACAGGGTGTTTCAAAAAATTTGATATCCTTTGAGATGTAAATATCACAGAAAGTACATGATTAAGGCAAATGAAATTAAAAAGTATTAATGCTGAAGATCATAAGATTTATTCTTCCAAATCTGAATGAGAAATTCAAAAGCATGTGGATTATGTGTACGATTTCACAAATGTTCAATATGCGAACCGCCTGAGACACGGCATTTTTATACCTGGAAAGAAAAAGATTAAAGATTAAAGAACATAAAAATACAAATAAGAAAAACACAAAAACATAAAGACATAAAAACATAAAACAAACATTAAACATAAAGATGCTATTAAAATTTGACAAATTTCACAAATGTTCAATATGCGAACCGCCTGAGACACGGCATTTTTATACCTGGAAAGAAAAAAGATTAAAGATTAAAGAACATAAAAATACAAATAAGAAAAACACAAAAAACATAAAGACATAAAACATAAAACAAACATTAAACATAAAGATGCTATTAAAATTTGAAGTCATTTGAAGGAGATCTAACAAAGTTATTAGATTGCGAAATGATATCAAATTTTTGAAACACCTGTATGTATGTATATATATATATATATATATATATATATATATATATATATATATATATATATAAAATAAATTTTTACTCTTTCTTTTACAAACGCGTATAATGAAATTTATTTTTTGTATATTTGCATAAATTTTTGTTTACCTTTTTTTTTTTTTACTTACCATATGCACTCGAGTATAGTACAAGTTTTTATGATCATTTTTTTACGCACACAAGAGGGGTCGCATTTTTTTTTTCGGTAAATAGGGGGTCGCACTATACAGAAGTATTTTTTTTTTTAAATAGTTAAAAATCAGGTATTATCAGTGACCAGCTGCCCTATACACAGATAATTTTTTTCTTGAGGGGTTAAAATTAATGGAAAAATTCATAGGTTGTACTAAACATGAAATCAGCTTATACGTGGGTATATAGTATACTAGCAGTAGAGCCCGGCGTTGCCCGTGGATCGACCATCATAAAGACGGAAAAATAAAATTGACAAAGATTATAGTTTAAGGTTGGCAGAAACGCATGTCTTAATTAGTTTTTTTTTTTTTTTTTTTTTTTTACGAATTGGTCAAACCTAAACTGAAACAAAAACATTGTTTTCAATCGTTATGAGTCTACCGATTGAATAGAATTTTATTATAAACAATTGTCTTGTAAATGGAATTTTTAAAGCATTCTGAACGTAAAAATAAAGAAAAAAGTGTGCAAGACAATAAGAAACACTACCTGCCAAAAAAAAGTGAAGTTTTGTTGAAATCGGTTGAAAAATGTAGGAAATCCGATCCCATATATAAATGAACACACACACACACACACACACACACACACACACACACACAAACAACCTGGGTTTTATAATAAGTATAACTCGATATGAGTTGTCCTCCTTTCATTCTCGCGATGCCTCTTAATCGTGTTTTCAAATTGATTTCGTGCCAAAACAATTGTGTTTTTCCAATTTTTGGCCGCTGTCAGAATCACCGCAAGGTAATTTTACGTAGTCCTGTGAAGTTTTGTTGAAATCGGTTGAAAAATGTAGGAAATCCGATCCAATATATAAACGTACACACACACACACACACACACACACACACACACACAACCTGGGTTTTATAATAAGTATGATTTTCAGTTTTGTGCGTAATTGTATATAACTATGGAAAAACCTTTCCTGTAATGGGATACAAGGTCTACAAATAATATAACAAGTAAATTAACTAAAACGTCATTTACATTATCTGTCTGTATTTCTGAGATGAGGTATTTTGTACACTATTTACATTATTCGAACTATTGTCCTCATCTTTGTCGCCATATTTATTACAACGTTTCGGCCGTTGTACGCTCCGGCCTTCTTCAAGTGGTTGGAATGTCGAACTGAACCCTTTATTTCGTTCACTGGTGTAGACTGTTCTAGTTCCACGTGGCGCAGTGGATAAAGGCATTAGTTAGATCCAGTGACAGGACGCAAAGAGTGTGAGTTCAATACCCAGTTAAGGCAGTGGAGAACTTGGAGAGGGGAATTAACAGAAGATAACTGATAACTGACATCCATTAAACATGGCACGTGGAACTAGACCAGTCTACCCCAGCGAGAGTAATAAAGGGTTCAGTTCGACATTCCAAGCACCTAGAGGAGGCCGGATTGTACAACGGCCGAAACTTTGTAATAAATATGGCGACAAAGATGAGGACAATAGTCCGAATAATGTAAATAGTGTCATTTACATTTTAGTAGGAAATAATTTTAAAAAAAAAGAAATGATAATTATCATTACAGCACCCGCAAGAGTTATTTTCTAAAATGTTCAGAAATATTTCAAGATGATACAAATGATCTGAACAACTACAAACAAAGAATCAACTCCATATTGTCACATTTTGTTATACTGGAACACACCTATTGTTAATAGACTCTCCCACCTATAATAAGTAGGAGTAGTAGCAGTCGCGGAGTGTGTTGGTCAATCAGTCGATGTCGGACATTAAAGTATCAGCCACCACAACTAGATTGCTGCGTCATTAACTATTATATCAAGTTCCTAACGTTTTGTACGTCGAACCTTTTTAGGACCGACTTAGTGAAATACAAGCCTCCACTGTGAAACACTCTATAACAACTTTGGCGACGAGGATGAGATGTTCACTGAGTCCTGCAATTCGCATCCGTTCTCTCGGCTGGCCGCGCTCTTCATCGACGGACGAGCCGAGTGATCCCCCGTCCAGGATTACGAGGGATTCGTACTCATACGGAGGAAGAAAAACTTTTCGTTCACTCTATAACACATTTAAAAAAAATAGTTAAATTAAATCATAATTTTGACAATGATACATTTATTTAACAACATTAAATTAAATTTTGAAAGAATAAGTCAAAATTTTAAATTAAAATATAAATTAAATTCACTGCTTTTAATCAATTTTAATTTAATTTCTATACTTTTATAAAACTTACCTATTACTGTCTCCAAAAAATGATTACAATTCAAAAGTGTGTTTCAGCTTTGAATAACCTGCAAACAGTGGATGACCTGTAAAAAAACAAAAACAAAACAAATCAATCAAACAGTTTATCCTTACTAAAAATCTTGATCATTATTTGTAGGCTAGAGTTTCTGGTTTTATTATGCAAAACGTATGTAAATGTTTAACTGGGCTAATTTTAGGCTAAGTAGAGGTTCATCCCTTGTTCCCTGTTTAGGATTGTGTTTCTGGTTCCTTCTAAAGTCTACTTCAACTCTATATTTCTAACGTTTCCGCGTATATTCTGAATTGTTTTTCACTGATTATTTTTCTCCTCCCCTAATAGGAGTAGATAGGTTCGCCTATCGAACCGGTTCACACTTCTCCCCTGTCTTTTGAACAGGATTAGTAGTTCATCCCTTGTCCCCTGTTTAGGATTAGGTTTCTAGTTCCTTCTAAAGTTTCCTTCAACTCTATATTTCTAACGTCTCCACTTAAACTCTGAATTGTTTTTCACTTGTTATTTTTCTCCTCCCCTAATAGGAGTAGATAGGTTCGCCTATCGTCCGGTTCACACTCTTCCACCGTCTTTTGAACAGGAGTAGTGGTTCATTTGTTGTTTCTTATTTAGGATTGGGTTTCCGGTTTCTTTTAAAGTCTTTTCCAACTTTGTACTCGGAAATTTTATTCGCTAATTAAATCTTGACCTCTTCAATCTAGAAATAGCAATCAATCTTTCCTGTTATCTTGCCCCTTCTTACACTAACACAACGCCCCCACAGTAACCCTCTACCTTGAGTGGCTCTTGGGCCTTTTATTGAGTGAACATAAGTAAAAAAAAAAGAAAAGAAAAAAGAAGCCCATTTAGAATCGCGTTATATTTACGTATAATATTCTTGAGTCCTAAGGAAGAGACAGTCTCCTCCAAGAGGGGGCTTAGGTTAATCCCTGGTGTCTGAGACGTCCCCCAAAAGGAAAATACTGAGGAGAGCTGTATACGTGGAACGCCCACTTTAAACTTGGCCCTGTGTCACGTTCCATTCGAGTGAACGTGCGGTTGAATATCTACTTTCTATAATTTAAGAGTTATTCTATGGGTCGTTCCAACTATTTAAATCATTACTTTTGTTAAAATTTTCGACCGATCCAATCTTTGGCCTTCCCCAATTATATGTAAAATGTTCGGCTCATTCTACTGCCCCAAGAAGTGCCTGACACCTTCTACAATTTTTTAAATTTTCAAGAGTCAGATCAGGTCAAAAATGGATTATCGCTACCATGTCTGGACTGGAGCTACTCAATCCGCACCAACCAGCCTTGATAGTGTCCAGAATCGGTTACGCGGTTTTTCTCGATGATTGTTTACCACTTTACAACCTCTTTACCACAGGTGTAACGTTGCAGGCCCATTGCTACTTTGTTGCTGTTTCCATAACTAATATTCAGACAAGCTCCATTTTTTAGTTCTACCAGTTCAGACCTTTACAGCTAGGACTGTCCAGGCTCCTTTCACGGAGTCGAATCATCCCCATTTCCTCCCTATTCTAACTGTAAGGGGGAAGTTCAACTCTTTTCTCCCAAGAAAAGCCACGTTGTGGAACAGACTCCAGCGTGGATACTTTCCTTGGCACAACAATTTTAACCTCTTCAAGTCAAAAATCAGTCGTTATCTATCCTCCTTATACTCATAATCTTCACCTCCTCCTACCTCCTCTTACATTCACATCACGCAACTCATTCAGTTACCCTCTACCTTGAGTTTCTCTCGAGCCTTGTATTGAGTAAACACTTTATCTCCTCTTACGTTCATATCGCACAGACACACACACACACACACACACAAAGAGTAATCCTCTACTATGAGTGGCTCTTAAGCTCTTATTAAGTGAAAATTTAACCACCACTTATGTTCATATGACACCTCTTAGAGTGGCTCTTGAGCCTTGTATCAGGAGGCCAAGTAAATATACTTGATGCCTTCATTGTTTCCATATATTATGACCATTTTGTTTAAAGTTCGATTTTTTTTATTTAAAATGAAATTTCCAATATATTTCAGTGAAGTTTTCACCAGTCCCAAATTATAGTTTATCATTTTAGTTTATATATATATATATATATATATATATATATATATATATATATATAATATAAAAAAACCAAAAAACGTTAATTTAAAAAGGCAGCAGGATGATATGGGTTAAACCAGTGGTTCTCAACCGGGGTCTACATGGACCCTAGGGGTCCATGTAATATTTCCGGGGGTCCACAGGCAAAACTCAATTGTTGTGTTAATTAAAAATAGTAATAATAATTATTATTATAATTATAGTAGAATATTTGATTTGTATTAAATTAGTTTTCATTTAAAAATAAAGCTTAATCGTATACTATTTCTTTGATAATTAAAACCTTAAAATTTATATTAGTGAAGAATAGAAAATTGTTCTTATGTCCAATAGCTATGAAGGGGTCCACCAAGATAAAAAGAAGGGGAAAGGGGTCCATGGGTAAAAAAAGGTTGAGATCCACTGGGTTAAACTGACCTCTTCCATATTTTTCCATATATTGTAAACATTTTCTTGTTTCCAGATGAAAACCTGAAAACTTCCCAATATATTTCACTTTCCAAAAATTACAGTTTATAATTAGAGTTTAGATATAAAGTGAGTTCCCCGTATTCGCGGGGGTTGGGGACCAGAACCGAACGCGGATAATTAGAATCGGCGAATACTTGTAACCCCCCGCCGCTAAAAATGCTTATAAATACCTATTTTGATTGTTAAAACCCCATATGCCTTAAACTTTCATCCTAAACACTTTAGAAACATTTCAGACCCTCTTAAAAACATTTTTGAAAAATAATATTGGTGACCATACACTTAGCGTAAATTTTCTTTCATATGTACAATAATCGTTTTTAATTACGCATAGATCGATACAACCATTGAAAATACTGTATCAAATATGTGTAGCAAGACAAAATATAAAGTTTAAAACATTTTTTAAAAACAGAATTGTGATGATGCCCCCAAACTTAGCATAAGCCACTTTTAAGACCCTAGCCGCAGTCCCTAACAAAGAACAAAGCCCAAGCACTACGCTTGTTTTTGCGTTTATTTTAAGATTTATTTATTTATTTATTTAAACAGAATTTTTAATTCTGCAAATTTTTGCTATAAAAATGGACTGCTATATGATTTAATTCACTTAAATAATAGGAAAATAATACAGGAATATTTTAAATATGTTCTATCGAAAAAATACGCGAATCGGGGGAGTTCTCAGCGAATAATTTGTACATGTGTTCTTCAGAAAAACACGCGAATATTCGGTGTTTATTCAGCGAATAACAAGAAAAATCTGCGAATGTATGAAGCCGCGATTGCTGAAAGGCCAATTGGCGAGGGTTCACTGTATTACAAAAAAAAAAAAAAAAAAAAAAATAATAAAAAAAAATAGAAAAAAAAAGAAAAGAAAAAAGAGGTTTATCAGTTTAAATTGACGCCAGGAAGATATGATTTAAATAATGAAGCAATTGTTGATATGCCGTAAAATCCACCCAACCCCAAAATAAATAAAATAAATAAAATCATTTTCATTAATGTCGGGGGTTGCAAAAATAATGCTCATGATTCCAATAATCTCTAACAAGAATGGTATATTGATATATTTATTAAGCATTCGTATTCAATTATATACTTACTAGTTGAAATTGCTAGATGTAAGCGTAAGTTCTATGCTAACAGTTTCTTCTCTCTCACTAAAGTTCAAATTAACACATTCTGACATGATGCAATTGGTTAGACTTGATTTAGATTTATAAATTCTTGACAAAATCCAAAGAAAAATCTGCAATATTATTGGTCCTAACCAGGTATCTCGGCCTCACTCACTCCCCCGCCTCCCACCGTAACGTAGTTTCTCTGTGCCTTTTCTATAAATATTTTCATGGTGATCTTTCCACTTTGGTATCTAGACTTTATGAATTTAAGCGCAGTACTAGATTGGCAGCAAGGTCTCATCATTTTACTGTTGAAATTTCAAGATGAACCCTAAGTTCTATGTTGACAGTTTCTTCTCTCGCACTTCTCGCTTGTGGAAATCTTTTCCGGATTCTTACTTTCCAGTCAACACTGATCTTCAAAAAATTTAAATGCATTGTCAATTGTTATTTTCTTCATTCCTGTTCTCTTATTGTCCCCTCTCTCCTTAATAATGTTGTCTTTTTCTCATATTCCCTAACACTTAACAATCCCTTGCGTCTTAGTGACTTTATTGCCTTTCTTGGGCTGAAATGATTAAAAAAAAAAGAAAGAAAAAAAGAAAAGAAAACATTGTCATGTCGTAAATAATTCAATTAATTGCTAAAGTTTGTAGATAGCGTCATGGCTTAGATTAATAGGTTACGGTATTGAGATCAGGAGAGGAAGGAACTCTCCAGAAATTGACTGAGCAAGAAACACGTTAAGCCCCTCTCCATGCCTAGTTAAGAAACAGGTATAAACGTTTATTAGGCTATGTTTACTGTTATGAATTTAAACTGGGAAAGTGAGGTATTGGAAGATTGTATTGCACCATTTTTTTCAAATTGCAAAGTGTTTTCTGCTTGCCTGGGAAATTTATAATTGAGTAAACTAGATAACACATTCATAAGCCTGATTCCCTAACCCCTCAAAAAAAAACAAACAAACCCAAAAACAAAAACAAAACAGTACTAGACTGGCTGCCAGGTCTCATCGCGCTGACGATCCGTTTAGATCAGTGGTTCTCAACCTTTTTTTACCCATGGACCCCTTTCCCCTTCTTTTTATCTTGGTGGACCCCTTCATAGCTATTGGACATAAGAACAATTTTCTATTCTTCACTAATATAAATTTTAAGGTTTTAATTATCAAAGAAATAGTATACGATTAAGCTTTATTTTTAAATGAAAACTAATTTAATACAAATCAAATATTCTACTATAATTATAATAATAATTATTATTACTATTTTTAATTAACACAACAATTGAGTTTTGCCTGTGGACCCCCGGAAATATTACATGGACCCCTATGGTCCATGTAGACCCCGGTTGAGAACCACTGGTTTAAATAAAACCTAGGTAGGTTAGCCTGGCTCCTTAGGATTATCTTAGGTTTTGCTCTTCTTCGTGTATTGAGCACTTTACATAATTGCCTTTTACTCGTGTTGGAGGCTTTTTTTTTGGGGACTTTGAGCTTGAACTCTGGACGATTGTTTTCGCCTCAGTTTCATGTTCTTGGTTCTTTCTTCTTTTTATTCCTCATTTTTCCTTGGGTACCGATTTCTTCTACTACAAATATTGAACTCTCCAAAGTTTTTCCAAGCGAGTACCACCATTTATATAATACAGTGTAACCCGGATATAAGAGAGTTGTCGGGACCGGAGACGAAGTCTCTTATATCCGGGTTTCTCTTATATCCAGGTCGGGTCTATTTTATATACATTAACACAGGCTCTAATTTGGGAGCAGAGAAAATCTCTCTTATATCCGAGTTTGGTCTATGTTATATACATTAACACAGGCTCTAATTTGGGACCAGAGAAAATCTCTCTTATATCCGAGTTTCTCTTATATCCGGGTCTCTTATATCCGGGTTACACTATATATATATATATATATATATATATCTGTGTGTGTGTGTATGTGTGTTTGCACCGGCCCTATATATATATATATACATATATATATATATATATATATATATCTTGAAAAATTAGTTCGATTAATTGAATTTAAATGACCAAACATCAGAAGACTGTTTTGCCAACTTATCGGTACATAGTATATATATATATATATATATATATATATAGATAGATAGAGAGAGAGAGAGAGAGAGAGAGAGAGAGAGAGAGAGAGAGAGAGAGAGAGATGGATATAGGAATCAACACGTGGTAACTGTCGTCATTTTCCCGCTTCAATGCGATCTTCTTTGGTCTCAAGATCAGGTTGATGCGTGAAACTGATACTGTATCGTGTTGATTCCTATGTCCCGAATCTTATCTATTTATCAAGCTAGCTAGCTGTCAAAGGGGGTGCTGAACCGCCTCTGTTCAATCTGCTCCCAAAATCAATATGAAATACTTATTTTGGAAAGTGGATCAGGACTAGAATATTTATCTCTCTCTCTCTCTCTCTCTCTCTCTCTCTCACACACACACACACACACACACATATATATATATATATATATATATACATATATAAATATTCATAAGTTTTTCAGTTAGTACCTGACTATTGCCACGTGCATGAAACTTAGTGCTGCACCATGCGGCGAGGAACAAATATAGATATATTTATTATTATTCTAAGTAGTAATAATATATATATATATATATATATATATATATATATATATATATATATATATATAACTAGACTCGTTTTGAAATACCCTCGAATTTTGATTTGCTAATCAAATCAATCTCGAGGGAAAAAGGTTTTAAAAAAGAAAGAGCTACAAACATGAACTTCTGTCGACAAAAAAAATCGCACAGATGCAGGTCTGAAGCCCAAAGGAAAAAACACCGATACGAGTAAACAACTAACTAACAAAAAGAGCTCAATACAACCGTAGAGCAGACCTAGATACACCGAGTGAGCCAGACAGGGAAAGTTTGGCCAAACTTTTCCTGACGATCCGTTTAGGTGAAACCTAGGTAGGTTTGTCTGGCTCACTAGGTGTATCTCTCTCTCTCTCTCTCTCTCTCTCTCTATATATATATATATATATATATATAAATGCGTGTTTGCGTGTGTGTATGCGCACGCGCGCGCGCGCGTGTGAAATAGTTTCAAAATAATTAGTGGATTTTTTTTAATCCGACATTTTTATTACTTCAAACATTATTAGAGTGGGCACTTCTTATTTGAAATAGACGTCTCACTTTTTAAAATTTATTAAACAGTGTGTATTACGTCTAACTATTCTCGAATGCGCAGGCTAATAGATGTAATACACGCTTTTTAATAAGAAAAAATGTGACGTTTTTTTCAAATACGAAGTGTTAACTTTAATAACGCTTCAAGTTATAAAAATATATAGGAAATGTTATTATTACTACTTATCCATGACAACAATTTAGAAACTATTTTAATATATTTGAAGGTTGACACTTTTATTGGGTTCTCGGATTGTGATTATATATATATTTCTTATTTTTAAAACCTTATTCATTTGTTCAATTTATGTCGTGTAAAGTGTATACAATCACTCTTTATCCGTAGTTTCAATTAAATCCTAAAGATAAACAATTCATAATATTTTTATATACTAATATTCAGACAATACAAGGCCCAAGAGTCACTCAATGTAGAGGTACTGTGTGGTGTAGTGCAAGAAAGTGCAAGCAGGAAAGATAACGGTTTAGCCTAGAAGTGAAGAGGTCAAGAGTGTAGTGATTGGGAAAACATCTTGCCGGAAGTTTTGTTACAGAAAGCTACATTTATTGGGAAGAAGCTACTCAAATGGATGTTACATCTTACGAAGGGAATGGAGATGATTCACTCTTGAGTACGTGGCATGGCGGGAGTATCATGTGCATGGGTACTGATACTTACAATTTATATATATATACCGACAGCCAGACACCAGCACATGAGATTTGATTATAGTGGTGAAGGTTTTGTGCAGGACCATCCACACTTTTTGAAGGGTCGAATACAGAGACCTGGTGCACTAAGTGCCACAGGGTCCCCAAACGACCCTCCGCAGGTTTTGAATTCAGAGTTGTCCTTCTCCTAGATCAGTTGCCATCCAAGGCTATACAACCCAGTCTGTCCAGCTACGTATATATATATATATATATATATATATATATATATATATATATATATATATATATATATATATATAATTATTTTATAAAAAATTTATAACATAAGTATGTTATAAAATCACTTTGTCTGACGATCGCTAAAGCGTGAAACCCAGGGTCACAAACTCACATCTATCCAACCAAATATGTTAGCTCGATCTCTGATATTGAGCGCTTTCTAATAAGTACCTCGCATATAATATATAAATAATTATACATATATATATATTTATTTATATTTATATACACTTTTCACACACACACACACACATATATATATATATATATATATATAATGATTTTCCAAGCGTATCTTAGATGTGGCACAAGGCCGAAAGTATAGGGCACGATAGTGAGGATCGAACTGACTACCCAGTCGTAATTGTTTTAGCGAGACAAGCTTGCTAACCATAACACCACCTCGAGGTTTTTTATATATATATATATATATATATATATATATATATATATATATATATCGGGTTTTAGCCGTTAGGACTTCATCGGATTGTGTTTATTGACATTGTCAGGACTACACATGCGCATGAACGAGAGACGCTGGGAATTTCAAAATTTTTTTTTAATCTATATTCTTCTTCTCTTCACCATCTTTGTTATTGAATATCTCACATAGTGATGACAGAGACCTGCCAAGAATGGTGAAACCTTATAAGAACCTGGACGTATATTTACTGTGGCTGAAGTAGCGATTAAAGCACTTTCTAGACATTTTCGTCTGAGTGAATAATTTTCTCTTTTAATTAGAGTAGCATTTTTTATGTCAAAATAGTGCTCAGTTTCGTTACGATGAACATACACACACATATATTATTATTATCATTATTATTATTATTAATGATTATACTCGGTTGGTAAAAAACGTCGGATAGCACAACTTGCAAGTATATCAAACAAATTGCTATCCGAGAAAAGAATTGGTAAAAAAGAAGAAAGAACTAGAAACATCCGAACAGGGCGAAAAAAAAATCTTCCAGAACCTTAAGTTTCCAGTCCAAAGAAAAAACCCCAAGCGAGTAACTAAGCTAAAACGTAGAGTGCTTAATACGCTAAGTAGAGCAAAAATATATATATATGGTGTACTAAATGTGTACTCACTTTTTAACTTCTTATAACTTGAATATTTTTCTTTTCATATCCGTGTAATCATTTAATATTTAACTTAAACCGTTATTCTTTTATGTAAGCCAATAAACATTAATATTACTTAATTTTAACCATTAATCTTTTGCATAGCAATAAACAGTGCATTTATTGTCATTTAAAAAGTGAATTTATTTTTGGGACACCCTGTATAAATAGAAATAAGTATCACACATTGAGTGCTGGTGTTAATAAAACAGTGCTCGATGTATAATAACAGAGCTATCTTAGTCATTTTTAGGTCATAATCCTTAAAGAGCTATCTTACTAATTTCTAGGTCATGGTCTTTAAAGAATTTTACCGGTTCTTTTCTTGATCTATGTCATCTCTATAAGTATAGCTGGCCACTAGTATTCGAGGATACCCGTCTACTAGGGCAGCTAGCCAATCCCTATTGCAGACGCTTGCTCAGTCGTATTTATGTTTATTCAACAATCACATAGCCAACCTGTGGTCTGCTCAGCAACTATGCTGAGCAGACATTAGTTACATTTCTCTGGGAAAGAGCGTGTTACCTAGCGTGATCAACAATTTGAACAAGATCAGCACGCCGAATCTCTCGGCCACGATGACGTGTGACTTCGTGCTAGCACAGCAGTCGACGGCTCTCAAAAGTTCCATCAACCCAATTTCACTCACAAGACTTGGGTCTATCCGTGGTATGGTTTTCAGGCACTTTCCAAAGTACAATGAAAGCGATGGAAGTTTCCAACATCTTTCATCTAATGTCTTTTGTCAGGGATAATTTTTCATATTATAATTTCTTTAGTTGCGATTCAAAGTTTTCGTTTCATATTCTTTTTAAAAACACTTTTGAATTTGCCTGCAGTCAGATGATTATTTCACCAGCTGACTGAAGGCCTTTCGCGTATTGTTGAGCTGTATCTTCCTGTGAATGCTGGAAAGGGAAAAACAATTACTTGAATATTTGTTGAAGTTTTAAATTCACAGGATTGATTGATAAAAAAAAACGATTTGTACGTTTGTTCTGAGTAGCAGACTTCAAAAGAAGCAATGTACGAAACACCCGGATCTTGCCGCTCCCCTCACACTCGGGGAAACATTCGACGATTTATGGACAATTCGAAGGTTTATTTTTAGCTGAGGGTGCAGCGGAGGGTGGGGGGAATTGTTCTAAACAATTCTCCAGTCTAAATATCTCAGCGAATAATGACATTGACTACGACCATAAAAGGATGGGT